>JBBMOL010000112.1:1925584-2043084 GCA_037954665.1 Laguncularia racemosa
GGATAAAGGATTTTAGCAATTTAAGAAAGTAATTATTGTTATTAGAAGTAGTGCAAATAGAAGATATCGCTTCATTGATGATATAAGTTTATTAAATACCGTTGATATGGCACACACTATGTCAACATCCACTTTGGAACTTTAACCTATCACATGAGCAATATATCGCAAGCATTCTCAATTTGAATTTAGACCTAAATATTATAGTCTTATGTAATTTTCCACCTAAAATAGTTGAATAATTAAATTAATCCAATGTAGGGATAATTTTGTAAAGATTGTATGTCTTTACTATGAATTCACATCATTAGTGGAAATTTTAGTATAATAAATTAAGCAATAAACGTACCTCAGTCAAGGATAAGGAAATGTCCTTGGAACTTTTCTTTCTAGCAGAACGTATTGCTCCAATGGCCTGCTTATAGCCCATAGCAAGTGGTATCAACACATAGGAGACAATGAACGAAGGAATACTTGCAGAACTAGCAAATTCTTGAAGGCTTTCCATGAGTGGCTGTCCAAGGGCCATCACTATGCCCGTTCCAAATAGAATTAGAAATCCAGCTTTCGTATAGTTCCACCATGCTGGGCCACTAGGCTTAGTTTGACTAGTTGTAGTGGTGGTTTCATCTGAAGATAGAAGGCTTTGTTGCTCCGCATTACTTCCCTGCATATATAGTTATCACCACATCTTAAACATCTAAGTTCTAAGTTGGTGTGATGTGAATAAATTTTTTAAACTTTTAGAATGCTATTTTATATCATTACAATTTTTAAAAGTTTGCAAGCACTTTAAACTATTGCTAAAACCTATAAAAGTTGATTTTTTTTTTAGCATAACTTAAAGAATATATATTTTTACAAGTTACAAGAAAATAAAATATGCATTTGGAGTTGAAGAGTTCTATTTACATTTGCAGTTGTAAATGCTATATTTAATTGAATTTTTGCTTGCTAATTTATTACCTCCACCATCTTAAAAAAGATTATGTAACAAATAATCATTGATTAAAGAATATAAGTATAGATAAAATACTAAATTTGAAAAATAAAATTTAATTAGATATGATATCTAATAAATTCAAACTTTAGGAGTATAAAAACAGTCAAAATTCAAACGGTCATAAGATTTTAGACGTAATAAAGTTTTTATCCTCGAACAATGCCTCTATTTAATGTAATTATTGTCGTCGATCGTAAATTTTCCTTATTGTTTACCTGTGAATTGTTGCTTCCAACATTGGTAGTAGAAGATGCGTCCTGTTTTATCCATTTCGAGAGCCCTTTGACAAATTCTTCGTCGGTAATTTTTTTATCTTCTGTGGTATCAAATGCTTCCATCAACTTTGAAGTGATATTAAGACAGCTATGTATACCTACTTCTTCCATTTGAGTTCCAAGTATGAATGCGGATAATTCGTCTTCCGATATACTTTTATTTCCATTTTTATCAATCGTTTTGAAAAGCCTAAAAAAAAAAAAAATAGACACAAAATAATTTTCTTAAGTGAACACAGAGTATAATATGGTAATTAATGAGATTATTTAATAAAAAAAGGGGGAGAGGGGCCTACTCTTCCACACGAGATTTGTCGAGCTTGCCATTAACCATGATCATTTTTCTTATTACGCTATCTTTAGCAAACTTGCGAATTACATACTCCAATCTTTTCGTTTGAATCCATGGTTGAAAGACCTGAAACAATAAATCTCATTGTTATTAGTTATATAACTCAAGGTATAAGTATTCAAGAATTTTATTTAGAGTAAATTATAAATATATCTCCTAAACTATTAAAAGAGTGTCTATAGACCCCATAAACTTTAAAAATATAATTTTATCTCCTCGTAACTTTTATAATATATCCGTACACAGTACACTCTCTCTAAAATATCAAAATTGTTATTTACAGCCCTTTTAGATGAATTTAGGGTTTTAATAACAATTTGGGATTGTTTATATATTTTTAAAAATTATGAGAATTGAAATTATGCATTAGAAGTTTATAAGATTTATCGGTACCTAATCATTAATTTAGGGGATAAATTTGCAATTATTCCACAAACTTAATTGAAAAGATGGACCATTACACCTATATGTTTGGATCCAACCATGTGCAAGTTGGTGAAAAAAGTTTATCCATAGTTTTACATAAATAGGTGATGAACAATAGTAAAGCGGTCCATGAGACATGACAATAGGATGATACAAACATATTCAAATGAACCACTTTATGTAACCTTCATTGTTACATTATACCATTAAAAACATTGCATCTTCTTTGTATACATCAATTCAAATATACAACATTCCTAGTGTGTATACATATTTCAAATGTACACCATCCCTAGTGTTTTCTCAAGAAAAAAAAAAAGTGATCTAATCTAAATGTGTGTGTAAAAGGAAAGATGATTTACCTCATAGATGGAATAAACCAAGAAGAAAATAATCGAAATAATAAGAGAGATTAAAATAACAACACGTTGGCCCACTGATGAAGTGATAATCTTTGCTAATTGAAGAGTGAGGAAAGGTATCATTGATACAAACATGATTTTTGCTACATGCTTGGTATCACTTTCTGTTTCCACACTATACCCTGTGCACACAGATTAAAAAACCATTATACTCGAGTAAATAATATAAAACATAAACATATATAAATATAATTATATATAGAAGGGAAATATTTAATAAATAAAGGGTAAAAGTGGTGAATGTGCTCTCTAAGCTATTTATTAGGTATTGATAGATTATCTAAACTTCTATAGTATGACTTTATATCTTCAAAACTTGTAAAAATAAGCATATGTACTTGAAGGTGTCACTAAAGCTTCAAAAGCATCACTATTTATAGTTTTTTTAGTGAAATTTTAAGAGTCTATCAATACTTTATTAAACAATATTTTTGGGTATATGTATCTACAAGTATCCCGAAAATGAATTACCCATCAAGCTGAAAAAATTACTCCTTTGTTGAATGGATGAAGTTGAATTTGAAGTGTCATCCTCGATTGGATCTTGAGCACCGAAAGCAATGATAGAGGCCCATACAATAGTGAGACTAAATATTGCCGATCCAGCAAGCATGGCCATTCCCATTGATGCTATTGATTCTATAGTGTCTGTGCTTGATGTAATTCCAGTAACTGACCAAATAATGGACCAATGGTTAATAAAACCATCATTATGAAATTCAATCATTTGATTAAGGATCTTTTTGGAGTGGAAAAAAAAATCAAAAGTACTTCTCAATAGAAGTATAATTGAGTCAATTATGCTTGAATTTAGTTCAATATTTATTGGAATTCAATTAATAGAAATAAATGAAATTAAATGAAGTCTAAACTTGTTAAGTAGCATAAAAAGTCAAATTTACACTCAAAATTTTGGAATCATTCAAACCCTAGCTTAATACTTTATTCTCTCAACTAGACATTGACACCCTCCTCCTCAATCTTTATTGCTTCTCTATCTAAATCAACCAATTTCTTTGTGTTATTCAACTTTTAAAAATAAGCCAATTAATTCCTCCATTATGTTTTTCCATTAGCAATCATTCTTTTTAGTTACAAAAACTTTTTTGTAAATATGACGTGGTATTTATGCCGGAAAAAATATGAAAATTTTCTTCAAGCCTCTATTGCCTTCGCCTTTAAATCATTCAGCTTGTCAAATTTCATAAAAAATCCCTTTTAAGGCTGGTGGGGGACCTCGTCTTATCCGTACCGGTCGGCCAGTCTTTGAAATTAAAGCTATAATTACCTTTTCTCAGCCTATGTCTAGGTCTTGATGTACGGTTATCTAAAATATATTTTATATGATTTTCTTTTTATATAAGTTCTTTGAGACATAATTTGAACAATCTTTTTATTTGAGTTGAATCTTCCACTTGTCCCCATTGGGTCGTACTTCGTAGCCTGAATTTTTACGAAAAATTAAGGTTGAAGTTTTCTTCTTTTTTTTTTTTTTTTCTTTTTCCCCTACACTCCTCTATCTGTATTCCCATCAACAAAAATCTATTGGATACGATAGATATTTGAGCTGGGATTAATCTTTTGTTTTTTCATTCATACATGGCAGTTTAGTATTGATAGGGCTTGTAAGATGACATTGAATGGAAAGAAGCAACTTTTATAGAAGATTTTATTTTGGTGGCCCCAGTAGATTTTATAGAAGAGTCAACTTTCTTGAGACAATTTTAGAAGAGGTTGGTTTCGTCACACAGATTCTATGCAAAAATTTGATAATATATAAAAGAAATCATTCGATTCCTTTAAAAAAATAACCTATACTTTAATAGGTCTAATTTAATTTACTATTCTGTTAATTGCTATATGCAAGTCCACATAATTTTGGTCTAAGTTGGAATAAAACATTGAAGATGATTATATATGGATAAATTTCCAAAAATTATAAAATGCGATTTCATTTTTCTATAATAAAAAAATGCGTGTACCTATTATCATAAATAGTTCAAAACTATTGACATAATGATCCATAAATAGCCATAAATTTTTTTATTGTAATAACCACTTGAGAGTATGAGAATATATTTAAAAATTATAGAAAGATGAATAAATGTTTCAAGATATTGAGGTTTGTACAAAATACTTAATGCTAATATATATTAGTTTTAGTTTATATTAAAACCTGTTAGAAACTGAAACTTATAAAAGCCTATATGGTTTGATGAGCATTACACCTCATTAGGTAAATTCTTCCACTTGATTTAGAACCCCCTATATTTATAAAAGCTTATATATTTTTTTAAGTAATTATAATAAGATTTGAATATAATTTATCTAAATCTAATTTATCTAATTTAAAATACTAATGTTTATACTATTAAATTATAAAAATTTTAACAAGTTCTATATATTTGCAATCATTTTAACAAGTTCTATAAATATTTTTCGAGTTCTCAAGGCAAGAAGGTAAAAGGTTCTCTTAATAAATTTTTTTAAAAAATAATATATAAATAGATTAATGGTTTTTAGATATTAATAAAATTTTAATATATAAAAAAATATAATATTTATTAATATTAATATATATCTAAAAATTATTAATATTTATTTATCACTCATTCTTTACTCATGGCAGATATCAATGAATCTTTTCTCCCTCAGAAATTGCAATCATAAAGTTCAAAAAAGTATTTGGAACCACCCAGGATATATCACATGATGGTGTGAAGCCACATATATACAAAGATATATCGCATGATGGTGTGGAAGCCATATATATATATATCCAAAATATAACGAGTATTCAGTAGTAATGGTGAAGATGATTTGTTTTTTTTATGAAATTTATAATAAGTTTTAAAAATATTAAAACTTTATTCTTTTAAACTTTAATAAGTATTATTCTAGATACTTATTAACAAGATCCATCATTCTTCATTTTTTTTTCTCTTTCTACTACATTTTTTACGAGGATGTAAAAGGGGATGAGCTAAACATTTATTTCGTCCTAATTTGGGAATAATGTTGATGCTATAAAAACTGTAAGAGCCATGACCATGTACTTATGGATTCAAGTTCAACAGTGTTTTGTGAAAGGAAGTACTAACTAATCAATAATGCACGTTATGTCATCTTGCTTTCGGAAATGCCGAAACAAAATTCAAAGACGAAATAATAATAATAACTTACCAAGCAAAATCACGACTTGTGGAACTACTCCCAACAATTGAAACAAACTAGCACCGAAGACTCCGGTTCCAAACATTTGGAAAAACAGATCAGACCCGGAAGCGGTATACGAGCTCGCCACCGACAGCAAGTACTCATACAACACCACAAGGAACAGCTCGCCCCACAGCTCCGTCGTGCATGGCAAGAACCCGTAAATCGGAGTGCAAGTCACGGTGGTTGACCGAAGACCGCCACCTGATGGCAGCTCGATAATTGGATCAACCCCATCGGATGTTGGGTCAACAATCCCGCCTTTAATGGACCGGCTATACACTGACCTTGTTAGTATGACTAGAAAGATTGTGAATGCAACTCTCATCGTGATCCTGGAAACAAAATTACTATGGATACCCAACGATTATCCAAGATGAGATGCTAGCTGAAGTATATATAGAAGACCGAATACACCAACTCAAACTCAAACAAATGCCAAGGAAGACTCAAAAGAATGGCGGTGATTTTATTTGTAGATTTAGGAATATTCAATACCTGGCTAGCAGAAAAAGACATGATCCCACCTTCTTGTGTAAGGAATAATTTATCATATGAAAGAGATTCAGTCATATTTAAGAGAAAATAAAAAACAAGATAATTACAAATTCGGTCTTAAATTATTGGTCAAGTACAGCACATCCCCAAAACTTCCACTTTCTATAATTTTTTAAAGTATGCAAATAACTCATAAATTACTATTGAAATCTTAAAATATAATTAAAAGAATCATAAATAATAATAATTTAAGAGAATTAATAATAGCTCAATATATATATATACGTCTTTAAAAAATTTAAGGAAGTAAAATCATTCTTTAAAAATTTTAATAATCTATTTGAATTGAATTTATAGTTTACAAAAATATATATATAATTTACCCTTTTAAAAAAACAAATAAATAAAGTCCATGGGATTGGTTATAATATGACAGATCATTAAGGAAGCAACCCAACCCATTTAATTAAGGTCAGTCGCAATTAAATCCATAGTTTACAGGCCAAGTTTAATATTGTTATATTCACTCACAAGTGAAAATGTTGCGTGTGTTGAAGTCCATCTAATACAAGTTGCAATCCCTAGTTGTTTTGATTTTCGAAAACCACATGCAATATGCAAACCCTTTCCTTATGAACTAACAGTCCAAGTAACTGTTTACCACAAGGCGCTATATAAGGCTAAAGACCAGCGTGGGGTTTTGAATTCTTCTACTAACTGAGGCGCTTTGCAGAAGCTGAGGACTTAATTGAATTATATATGTATATAATGTATATATCGTAAATATATATTGTTGTCATGTCAAGGTTGAATTTTCAAGCATTGACTGGCAGGTTTTGGTGTGTGCAAAGGTGCTATCTGTCAGTCAGATTATTGGTCAACTAAGGCCCGAAGTCAATCTTGCTGGAGTCTTTAGCAACATCGGTACATGATTTATCAATATAAAAATGAGAGAGACTGCAAATAAGACAAAGATAATCATGTGCTGCTGCAAGTCAGAGGAATCGGTCTAATACTGAAGGCGCATGAGGCAACATTATTTTTTTTACCTTACTTTTTAGTTTATGCTAAACTGGGTCCACCCATTACAAATTGCACGGTAAAAAATCAAGGAAATGTACTCTTCTAAGTCGCTGATGACCAAGACAGGAATGGTATCATCTTTACAAGATTATTGCTGAAAAAAAAAAAAAAACCAAGATTTTAGGGCCCAAGAATATTAAGATTTAAAACCTGAAATAGTCACTAAATAAAATTCTCTAATAAAAAAAATCATTTATTCTTTAATAAAATTCAACTATCTTAGATAAAAGTTTATTCTATACCAAAAAAAAAAAAAAAGGAGGGGATGAAAAATATTTTTATTTCACAAGAGGTAAGAAAATGAAGAAAAACAGAAAAATATTTGTTATTTAGAGATTTTTAATCATTTTTTTTTTGTGATTATTCTAGAGGATGTTTACATATCCATAATTCGGCTCAAGTTGTCTTAGTTTATTTTCAAAAGTTCTTTTGAATAGTTGTTCTCTCTCTCTCTCTATATATATAATTTTTGAAAGTTATTATTTTTATACTTTTTCAAAGTTTTCAAATTTTTGGTCTTTTCTTTGAAAAAACACTAAAGAAACTCTAATTTGATTACATGAGATTACATTTTTTTTATTTTATTTTATTTTATTTTTGTGAAGAGCCATTTGGTAAAAGAACCTTAGGGGAATCTAATTTAATAAAAAATCCTAATTTGAAAAAAAAAAATTGACGGAACAAAAAGAAACAAAACCCTAATTTTATGAAAACGATGGTCATCACCAAAAAAATAAAAAACCCTTAATTTTATAGAAATCTCAAAGCAAACGTATCAAATATTGAATGAGAAATCGCCCAAATGCACATGCAATCCAATCATGCAAATATCACTAAAGCCCTAATCGTGTAATGATCATACTAATTATGTTGACATTGCACATAAACGTAGAGTACATACATAAACATGACATTAAATTACTTAACCTAACATGCGATCATAAATGTTTTTAGTCATGCATACATGTTCACAAGTTATACTTTAATTTAATCATGCTATAAAGATAATTATGTGTTGCGCATGTTTGCAATCTACGACTATGATATTATTCACTTTCACAGTTACCCATATGTAAGGCACAACTCTATTCCAATGTGTTAGAATATATATAGCTCTTATACTAGTTTATTATGGATCTAATTTAACTTTTCATTATCAGTTACATAACACATGCCCAAAAGATAAACTAGTATATATAAAAAAAATAAAAAAAAAGGAAAGTGACACATAGTGGAAGATCTCAAAGAATCAAAGTAAAAAGTTATGAGTAATGTTATAAACAATCTATTAGAGTAACAACATGATAAGTGGTTTCACAACCTATTTAGAGCAATGCTCCTATAATTGGGCTTTGAAGATTTATATGGCTTTGTTAGACATAGCTTTATGCAATACACATGAGAGTGTGTGTGCATATATATATTGTTGCAATTAACCTTAAACCTAACGCAATATAAAGTGAAATCCTAGATATAAGAATAAGAAACCACCACGCAACAAACAACATTTGTTGGTCTAATATGACCTTAAGCAGTTAAAGGTGATCAACCATTATTTCTTAACGATTAACCACTAGCCTCTAGCATTCAAACATCACTTACTAATAGCCAACTGTTGCACATTGAAACATGTGCTCATATCTTTACCTATATCATGGCTCAAAACCTCATATTTTTGACAAATCTCCACTTTAGCTTCAATTTTCACAACTTCGCATGCACATAATGCTCAAACTTCTCCTATAAATAGCCCCAATTCCAATTCCCCTACGTACTCACATCTAAGCAACAAAATGCACCATAATCATTGGCTTGGTGAACCTCTAATCAAGCACCAACTTCTTCGAGATTCCCTACCAAGTCACTAAGTACTTCTTCAGCTTTTTAAGCTCTAGCTTCCTCCAAATTCAACTAGAAAAAAAAAATTACATACAAACAACATCTACTATCAACAATAGCCTAGGGCAGTCAAACTTAGCTAACCGCAGCCAACCACTATCCCTCAACAATCATTCAATAGCCTTTAGTAGTTAACCTTCACTCACTAACAATCAATTGTTGTGCATTAAAGATCCTTTTGCTCTAAAAGTCAAGAAACAAACTTAACAAATATTTATATTGGCTTAGATTTGCATAACTCAAAATATTCACATAAAACTTAAGCTTCCCATATCATCGGCATCGACCTTCATTTTGATTTGCCAATATGCTTACCTCTAGGCTACACATTTCACCGCTATCACTGTTAAACCTCCCATCATGCTTTACCTAAATAATGTTGTCAATTTACTCCCAAACACACTCCTAGTTATGAATCTTACCACTTATGACATTACTTCACTTAGTAAAAGCCATCATAACTATCAGGGCAATAATTACTACTTGGATCTCCTAGCATCACCTTCCTTAGAACTCTCTACTAAGTTATTGAGTACTCCTTGAACTTCTTAGGCTTCAGCTTCCTTTAGATTCAATTCACTAGTACACTCACTTTGTGTAATTCATAAGCGAAGTAAAATAAATTATTTTGTTGCACATCTGAGACAATCAATTCTTTTCCACATTGCCAACTATTCCAAGTACTAAGATCCGCCACTCCATAATTGACATCCACTATAGAACCATTGGGAATCACTAATTTCTTATTGTAGGAACAAGTAGACCCCCGATTTCTTTCATAATCGATAGATTTTCATGAAACTCAAGATCTTGCTATAATCCAATAACTAGCACAATCTAATTAAACTATAAGCAATAATACAAAATAATTCTAAAACTTAACTTTGTATTGTCTATCTAAATGAATTCTTACACTTCCTATCTTGCCTTAGAGTCTAGATATGGATAATTAAAGTAAGGAGGAGAATTCTATTAGTTTGATAGCCAACGTATAAGGCTGTCAATATTAAAAATTTAATTACCTGTTTATGATAATTTTTGCACTTTTATAATAATTTCCATACATCTATATCATTCTAATTTTGCCTACCTCCTCAAGAATCTTAATTACCATTGTGAGAGTTAATATATTTTCATATAATATTTATATCTTCTATCTCTACGTATACCTACTGTTGCATCACAATTCCAATACACCTAATATTATTGAAGAATAAAAAACCCTAGAGTCTAAACCATTGACTTAGCTAGTCATTTTTAATTAATAAAATGTAAACTATGGCTACTTGATGATGAATATATAATATAAGGACAAATTTGTGGGCATTCTTTCTAAATTTACTTGCAATATACCATAAAATAGTATTTTGTAATATTCGGACTGGCAGACCACTGGCGGCATAGATATATAACATATACCTTAACCCAAAAAAAAAAAAAAAAATGTAGCAAGCACATGTGAAAAAGGTGATTAAAATAATGAAAAAAAATAGTCGGAATCTAACTGTTCCCGTTTTATTTCAAATCGAAATGAAGCCATCTAGTCAAGCCTCCATGAAAACAGATCTGGGAGATTGTTCATTTGCTTATCATCCACGTAAAATTAATGACTAAGTCTAAGCAGATCCGTGCACATGCGGGTTTTATAGTGCCTTGAAATGGCATATCGATATTGATTATAATTATGAAAATTACATAAAACGGCAAAACTACGGATTTTAATGGACGTTTACTTTGTAGTTATGCTATAAGATTAGTGGAAAAAGGAAAAATATTTACGAGATTTAAGCAGGGTGGTATAACAAAATTACTAACATAGTACTTGAATTAATTAGTAACTTATAAGTATTTATAAAATTTTAATATATAGAAATATAAATCATAATTTTTTCAAAAAGAAAAAGAAAACCTATTATTATTATCACACGTTTAAAAAATAATTGATACTTTATATCACTTATTCAAATACGTGATATGTTAATATCAATGAATGAATCTTTTTTCAATTATAAGATAAAGCAAAATTATAAGATATTGTGCATACTTCCATTTCTTCATTGGAATTACAAAAATCTTTAGAAATTTACTATTTTTGCAACAAAATTAGATGATTTGTTGAGGAATTATATTAATGGAAAAATGGAGAATGAAGAACTTTGTGAGGTTTACAAATATAGGGATAATGACAATATTTTTTTTTTTTAAGTAGGAATGTAGAAAATATGCATGAATACGAAATATTACACAGATTTGTAGAGTTTGAAGTAGAATTGGAATCATCTAAAAAATTACATGAAATTGCAAATCATTTACGACAAATGCATGGACTTCTACAGTATATTATGACTTTTATGTAATATAAGAAAAATTATGAATCTTGTGGACTTTTACAAGGAAAAATTATATGTATAAATACGGTTTTCTAAGAACTTCATAGGATACCAAAGGTTTTTACGACATAGATAAATGATAATTATGTAAGAAAGCAAAAGTTATCAGGCTTCGAGTGTTTTTGGCAAAAGATTTTTATGCCATGTAGACACTGACATGGAATGTCCCATCAATGACTAGGGGAGGAATGGTACCAAGAAGGGTCACAAGTGAAGTGGCTTGACTACAAAGAGGAGGCATATCACAAGACACAGTACCATCAATAGAAGTTCCATTCAATATATCATTTGTCTGACTATCAAAGGGTCCTGCATCTCTTAGAACATCTGCATATGCTTGAATGCCATGCTCCTTAAAGTGCCTAGAATCAAATCTAATATGCTCTTCCATGTTGTTGAATTCATCAAGTACTCTAATTTGTTCCAATCTCATCCATTTGAATGGCAGGGCTCACCTCATCATCATTACTTGGCAAGGATTCATTCTGCTTGTCGATGACAAGTACAAAAGTACTCTCCCTACTATCGATGGTGTGCTCAAGAGTACCCTCAGAATCGACCAGTTCATCACCCTCTTCTTCATTTGCAATTTCATTAATAGCCGATTGATCTTTAACCTACAATTCTTTCTCAACATCGTATCAATTCAAGAATGGCAGAATGCTAGGTAGAGTCAACTTCGAAGGATCGATGTCTTTTAAGGTGTTAATGGCTGTACTGCTAGGTTCCTTATCCCCAGATCTTCACTCGATCAGAACATCAGGGGTATTTTGATCTCTCTTATTCTGTTAAAGAAAAGGGAAATGAGTTCATAAGAACAGTTGATAATTGCAAGAGTAATAGTAAAAATAAAAACAAGGAACGTAGAGAATGATGATACCTCTTGAATACGAGAGTGCTTTACTTATCTGATAATAGGTAAATGAGGAATGGAATGACCATTCTGTGTCTTATTCTTTGCAGCAATAGATGATCTTTTCTTTTTACTAAGAAGATGAAATTGGAATTCATACTTGTAAACGGGCTCCTCAAGTAGCTCTTCTTCGACCACTTTTGATATGTACTCTTTTAAAGTCATCTAAGCAAATGGTCCAATATGTTAACCAACCAACTGAAGCAAGTCTAAAACATGACAATGAAGGGAAGTATAATTGCTTGATTCTTAGATGAATATCTCTAAAGTCTATTGGGTTGAGTGATTAGCAACATGCATTAAAGTCTTCATTAATGTTTACAACCCAAAGAACACCCTGGTCAAATCCAAACTATCAAGTGAACTTGTGAGGTGAATATAGCATGACTCTACGCTCCAAGAAACAACTAGAAGAGTCCCTCCAATCATGAAGGGAAGGAAAGCCCCAAAGCGAACATCACAAGACGAACCCAGCCTCACCAGTATTAAGCTTCTGTTGAGCCCCAAGAAGATTTACTATGTCTTTTGATCCTTTAGGATAAAATTCTAGAAACCATAAATAACCAACTAACTTGATTGTGTAAGGCTGAAAGTTTACCTCCTTCATATTATCTATCACATGAAATAGTGAACCTAAGGGTTTTTTTGTCAATCCAAGCAAAAGCTTGAGGCTTAGTAGAGGTGAGCCAAAGTATCTTCTGAACCACTCAGCGAAAAATACTTGTGGAAACACCATAGCAACATGTGATAGTACAGTGTAATGCCCCTTCGACCATATCGAAGCTTCATGATATAAGTCAAGATGCCGATATAAAGAGCTAAGATAAAATAATCTTAAGGCAAAATGTATACCACAAGCTATACGAATAGCCAAATGAAAGAATCAATGATTAATACCATTTGTTGGACCATCAAGAAATACACATAGAGATAACTAACATGCCAAAAAAGCTTCAAGTTCATAACTAAAAAGGGAGGAAATCAATATAAGCTCAAATTGAAGTTTACATGGAAAACTAGCCATAATGCAGATAATTAATTCCTTACTTATACCAGTCATTTGTATCACTTAATTCTCTTTGCTCGAAGAAGTGCTTAATCCATGCAGAGAAGTGGCTTTCTTGCAGCCACCAATGGCTACTTCCATAGCTGCTTCTAAAGTTGATATGACCTCTTGTTCTTCTCTAGAGACATCGGCTATAGTGATATCAGTCAACCTGAAGTCACAAAAATGTAAGAGTGTACATACATCATTTAATGTAAAGGTGATCTCACCCCATGATGTCATGAAAGTGTGTGTTTGTGTGCTCCAACGGGCTATGATTGTTGGGTTAGGCCATTTACCTCGACATGAAGGCACTCTTAGCATGCGACTATCCGAAAACATTAAGATCTCTTTACCCTTATCAATATTGCCGTTACGTGACTTATTCTTCTTGGTATCTCTACCCATTGCAAGTAGTAGCAATAGCTAAATCTGATTGCTACCACTTAGAATAGGAGAGGAGCATGAGAATCTCTTGATAGTTTCACTACTTGCAAAGAAAAATGGAAATGAGTTAGGTTTGTTTAACTATATAACTATATATATATATATATATATATATTTAAAACATTTTGCCCAATTTCTAAGTAGAAATCTAAAACCTTTTTCCCCTTTTAGCCTTGAATCTACACTATGAAATCGGATGAGCTCACAATCTTATTACAGGTTTCAAATTTCTACTTAGAAATTGGGGAGTCTCATTTGTTAGTGCAAGTTAGAGAAATTGCTATAACAAGCAAGGTGATAAGAGAGATTGGTTATAGTTTGATTGAGATCAATCAGTGAATGATCTGGAAAAGAGTGTCTTTTGGAAGATAGTTGACTTCAATTCTAAACGAATGCACGGGAAAAGCGAATACCTTCAAAATATTCCAATCTACTTCCTTTGCTCCCTCCAATAACTCTAATAGCAAAATGGCGAGTGGAGAAATGAAGGTTAGAAGTGTATAGAGGCAACATGTCCCAACTGACAAGGGCGAGTGGATAAATGCCACCATTAATGCTAGTTCTAACAAACAAAATGTCCCATAAAAATGAATGAACACATGGTTCAATCCAAGTAATGCAATCACTTCTTATTGCTACCGAAAGCCAAGCTAGTTGAGGACTAAGTCATTAAGAAAGATATAGAAATTAAAAGTGTGTAAAAAAAAAAAAATCATACTATACTATATTATTTGTGAGCACATGGCTTATCTTTCGTACTTCAAATGATAGGAGAGCTTGCTGTAAGGAGGTCATGAACAAAACTAGAGGTAAAGGGCATTAAGATGTGGCTAAGGTGGCTATAAAGGAATATATAGAGAAAATTGATGCCTGGATTAAAACATTCAATCACTAAGGCTTTAAAGCAACAACAAGTGTGCTTAGTTCAACAATTTAGTGAATCTAAAAAGCAATCGAATACAATCACACCCTATCTTAGCGTTGTAGATAGATGCAAAATAATAAACTATCATGTGGAAGCTAAGTTAGTGAATAATAGTGCAATTGATGTAGATTACCAAGTTCCCATGCATTCTACATGAATGGTTTTTTTTTTTTTTTTTTTTTGGGGTGATGCAAAGGGAATGATTTAAAAACTTGGATTTATAAGTTGGGGTAGTATTTTATATTTGAGGCTACCCTTGAACATTGAAAAGTGTATGTAGCCACCATCTACTATGATGATAAGACATTACAATGGTAGCACTCTTTCACATAAATTCATGATGTTGATGGCTACAACTTGAAATGAATTAATCAAAGCAATGCAGTAGCAATTTGAGTTGAGAGCTCATGAAGATCTTATGGTATAGTTGATAGAATTATAGCGAAATGGAATATTACATGATTTAATGGAAGAACTTGAACATTTTACAACTCCAGCTTAACTTTCAACTTTTAGAGTCATATCTTGTTAGTTGTTTCATGAGTAGCTTAAGTCCTAACATTTCAATCCCCCCATTAGGACATTCTAGCCTCATACCTTGCAACAAGCATATACAATGGCCAAATTGTAAGAAGCGATCCAATTATTCATAGAACAAAACCTTCAAAATAGCATAAAGTCTAACATAGAAATAGCAGAGCTAATAAAGTGTGATAAGAGAAATTGACAATGTTTCTAACACCAAGATGTTGCTATCCTATTAATTTAAAGGAAAAGATCCATTGACATGAGGAAGGTTAGTCTCAAAAGTCCTTAAATCTAGAGAATGAATAGTACATTGTGTTCTTAAAGCCTATTGTACTCCACTTTCAAGTGAAGTTGTAGAAAATTGTTGAATAATTAGCTGTTTGCTTGCACTCGTTGACCATCAATCCGAACATACTTTTTTTTTCTTTTTTCTTTTTTTTTTTTGTAGAGCTACATGTTAACTAGTAATGGACCTTCTAATCCATTTTGCTAGGTAGCTAGGCTCAATTTGTATTTGAAGAAATATAGTGGACTTGACACTTTAAAGACCTACTATAACCATGACTAAAAAAAAAAAAAAGGAAGAGAGAAGAAGAAGCAATCGTCACATGATGTCAATCAACATGGAAAATCAAAGGCTATACAGGGGATAATATCTTATCCATGTATTGTAAATTTAATAAAGAATATACCCAACAATGAAGCTAAATATAGAGTAATCACCAATTTACACTTCATACTTTAGACAAAGATCTATAAATTACTTGGAAAGAGAAAAGTTTTATTCATCACAATTTTCTATATTGCTAGCAAATACAAAAGAGGCTTTTATAATACAATTGAGCTAGAAATCAAGAGAATAATTAGCTCTAAACTAAGTAAGAAAAGATTTACAATAGCAGTACAACCTCTAATCTAGGAAAGAAAATCTCAACACTCCCCCTCAAGTTGGTGCATAGATGTTATACATGCCCAACTTGTCAAGAAATTTTGAGAATACTTGACTTGAGGTTGCTTTAGTCAGAATATCGATTAATTGATCTTCAGATTGAATCTTTGGTAGCTCCAAGGTTTTCTCTTCTAACTTCTCCTTGATGAAAAATCTATCCGCCTCCACATGTTTTGTTTGGTCATGTTAGACTGGATTATGGGCTATGTCACATGCAGCTCTATTGTCGCAATACAAGTGAATTGGTTGTTCAGTAGAATAACCCAACTCTTGCAGAAGGAGCTTTAGCCACAAAGCTTCACAAAGTTTAAGTGCCATACCCTTAAATTTATCTTTTGCACTTGAGCGAGCAATAACATTTTGTTTTTTACTTCTCCAAGTAACTAGATTACCTCCCACAATTGTGAAGTAACCTGAAATAGATCTCCTATCATCTATTGCTCCTAACTAATCAGCATCTATATACACCTCAATATCTTAATAGTTCATAGTTTTGGTGAACAATATTCCTTTTCTAGGGGAAGATTTTATATATCTCAGGATTGTGCATATATTGACTTACAACACTCAATGCATAAGCAAGGTTTGGTCTTGTGTGTGCTAAGTAGATCAACCTTCCTATGAGTCTTTGATATCTTCCTTTGTCAACTATCACTTGATCTGCTTCAATGCATAACTTCAACCCTTCTTCTATTGGAGAATTAGCTAGTTGACATGCTGACATTCCAGTTTCCTATAATAAATCTAATGCATATTTTCTCTAAGATAAGAAAATACCTTTCTTAGATTTAGAGACTTCAATTCCAAGAAAATATTTCAAGAAACCAAGGTCTTTCATTAAAAATTCTTTTGACAAGTATTCTTGTAGTGCCTTTCTTTCTTCTGCATCATTTTCTGTAACCACCATGTCATCTACATATACAATAAAGGCAATAATCTTACCCTGTCTTTTCTTCATAAACAAAGTCTGGTCTTAGTTGCATTGATGGTATCCAAATGCTTTCATAGACTTTGAGAATCTTTCAAACCATGCTCTTGGAGATTGTTTCAACCCTTGTAATGATTTCTTTAGTTTACACACCATGATGCTATGTCTTTTTGGTGTCATACATCTTGGAGGAAGTTCCATATACACTTCTTCAGTTAATTCTCCATGTAAAAAAGCATTGTTGACATCATATTGCTGCAATTGCCAATCCAAGTTTGCAACTAAAGACAATAATACTTGAACAGTGTTGATTTTAGCTATAGATGCAAAAGTCTTTGTATAATCAATACCATAGGCTTGTGTATATCCCTTCACCACTAATCTTGCTTTGAATTGTTCAACAGTGCCATTTGCTTTGTACTTCATAGTATAAATCTATCGGCAACCTACTGGTTTCTTTCCTTGTAGACAATCAATAAAATCTTAAGTTTTATTATGTTGCAAAGAGCTCATTTCCTCATTCATAGCGTCTTTTCATCTTGGATCAACTAATGCTTCCTGCATACTATTAGGAATATATACAATAGATAATGGATTCACAAATGACTAATTTGATTCAGATAGATTTTTGTTAGACACAAAATGGCTCATAGGATATTTAACTTTGCTAGAGATTTCAGGTTTATATGTAGGTTTAGGAATACCTCTATTGATTCGAGTTGGTAGTTATTTTCTAGGTAACTCAATTTCAAGAATAGGAACATCTTCGGCAAGCGATTGGTGTGATGTATTAGTGGGAAATTCAACCTCTTCATTTGGAAAACTTGTATTATGTGATTCAATTATCTCTTTAGTTCTAGTTGATCTTGAATTATGTGTTTCAACCATTTCCAATTCTTTACCTGTATTAAGGTCTAAAGCAACAGCACTACTATAATCGAGATAATCAAGATTTTGAATTTCTTTTTGGTACTCCCCTTAAAGTTTAGAATCTACAGAAAAAATACATTAAATCTCCATAAAAAGTACATCCATTATTACAAACATATGTTGTGTTAGAGGATGATAACACATGTAGCTTTTCTTATGCATGGCATATCATAGGAAAACGCAACGTAAAGCTCATGGGTCTAACTTTTTTCACTGATGTTTGTGAAGATGGACAAATACAACATACCCCAAAACATGAGGAAGTAAATTAGGAACTATTGGAGTGACCACAACATCAGTAAGTGCTTTAAATGGTGCTTGAAAGTTAATGGAGCTTGAAGGAGTTTGATTAATTGAGTGAACTGCAAACATAAGAGCTTCTCTCCAATAGGACAACGACATATGTTGTTCAATTAAAACAACTCAAACAACTTCTAGTAAATGATGATTTTTTCGTTCTAAGACTCCATTTTGTTGAGGGGTATTAGCGTAAGTTGTTTGGTTGACAATTCCTTGCACTTCTAAAAACTGTTGAAGTTCAGGACTTTGATATTCCCCTCCATTATCAATTCCTAGAACTTGAATATGTCAATTATACTGAGTTTTGACCATTTTATGAAATTTCTAAAATAACAAGTTTACTTCACTTTTAGACTTCATTAACCACAACCAAGTCATTCGAGTATACTCATCAATAAAAGTAACAAACCAATGCAAACCACTAAATGTTGGAATTTTGGATGGACCCCACACATTAGAGTGAATGACCATAAACGGAAAAAGAATTTTATTTAATCTTAATGGAAATGAAGCTCTATGACTTTTTGCAAGTTCACATACATCACAACAGAAACTAGAAAGATCAACATTTTCAAACAAATTAGGGAATAATTTTTAAGATATCCAAAGATGGATGCCCCATCCTTCGATGCTGGAGCCAAATTTCATATTCATTCTTCTTCTCTTTCATGCCTTCTACCACCAAAACTTCATACAACTTGTTAGAGCTTTTCGATGTCAAGTCCAAGTAGTACAATTTTCCTCACCTAACACCATAACTAACCGCCTGCTTTGTTTAGATGTCCTTAAAAACACAAGTGTCAAGCCAAAAAACTACAATACAAGATAATGCTTTAGTTATTTGAGAAATAGATAAGAGATTATAATCTAAAGATGGAACAACCAACATAGAATCAAGGTCTAAAGTATTAGTGTGTGATAAAGAACCATCCCCAATAACTGATGATTCATTACCATCAGCAATAAAAATGGTTTTTTTTTTATGAGGAGGTTTTAAGATTTGTAACCTGCCTTGAATCAAACGTCACATGATCCAAAGCACTAGAATCAATTATTCATGTATTATTAAAAATAGGTGCAAAAACATTCAAGGCCTTACCACAAGTGTCAGTAGTTGTAAACAACACGAAACCTTCTTTAGTAGTATTATCATTAGTTTTAGCAACATCGGTGATTGAGTTCTTGGAATTCTTTCTCCAAGATGCTCTACTATGATCCCACCATTCTGGATATCCCATAAGTTCATAGCAATGCTCCTTTGTATGTCTAGTCTGACTGTAATGCGTACACTTATATTTAGATTTTCCCATACCTTTGGTGGTCTTTGGTTGATTCTGAGTCATCATTACTACATCTTCAGTGTTTCCAATATCGACATTCAAAGTCACACGACATATTGCTTCTCGTCGAATTAATGAACAACATTCTTCCAAACCTAGAACTAGTTCTTTGTGCAAAATTTCCCCATGAACTTGTTCAAAATCACCATCCAAGCCAATGAGAAATATATGCACTCATAATCGTTCAATGGATTTTTGATATGCTGTTACATCATCAAGATCTTTCATGACCACTTTATCTCGATGGTCCAATCCTCGAAAAATCTCAACTAGTTCTCCATAATATATAGAGAGAGACTTCCCATTTTGTTTAGCTATAAAAGCCTTTTGGTTCAAGGAAAAAACTTGTAATTCATCACTTCCATCAAAAAAAACTTTTGATAATGCACTCCAGATCTCATGAGCAATAGGTAGACATAAATATGTTTTCATTATTTTAGGCTTTGTGGACATCAATAAGCATCATTTCACTTTTTGGTTTTCAACATACCATTTTTCATATCCATCGTTAGACTTGTTTGGTTGTTTCATCTTGCCACGAATGTAAGAAATTTTTTCTCTTTCAACAATATGCATCTCCATTAGTTGAGACCAAATATCATCATTTGATTTATTAAGAATTATTCTTGCATTAAAAACACCTTCATATTGCACAATTACTAGAATTAATTTAATTCTAGAAGATTCAACACCTCTTTCACTCATTTTGATATTGTTTTTGAATTTAAAGGGATAGGCTCTGATACCAAATTGAAAAGAGAAAGGTTTTATTTATCACAATTTTCTATATTGTTAGCATATACAAAAGAAACTTTTATAATACAATTGAGCTAGAAATTAGGAGAATAATTAACTTTAATCTAGAAAAGAAAGAGAGATTTAAGGAAAGAAAATCTCAACAGAATTGATATTACAATGTTGATCGATATAGAAGTGATGATATTAGAAATACACAACTCATTGTCATGCTTTTACTTACCTGAGTAAAGGTAAAATGCTGTTGAGATTATTGAAATATTTGTTTAAATAACGGCCTAGTCTTCTCCTCAACTTCTTTTAGCAAATTTGCCTCGAGCTTTGTGTTTTTTTAGCTCAAACTATTTCAAATGACTCTGTTGCTTTATTGGTCATCGAAAAAATGGAGACTAAGAATATATGGAGGTGACGCACTCTAACCAACAAAAGCCCACTAGTAACCGGAATGTCCAATGATGAATAACAAATTTACATCATGAGGTCTAATGCAGCTATTATAGTCATTCTATGTTGTTATTGAACTAGAATATCACGCGATAGAGAACGAATGCAGGTGACGTAGATTGATACAACAATTGCAGTAACTCTGTGCTACTATCCGAAGCCAAACTGACTGAGAATTGAATAGTTAAAGAGCAAAATCCGGCAGACTTGTATGAAGATGAATAACCGAGGGTTGAAACTATGTGGAAATGTCATGGGAAATTTACCAGATATATGTAGTACCATATGTATTTGAAAAACATAAAAAATGTTGTGAAGAGATGGGAGTACTAGCTGTCACAATTCTAAAAAAAAAAAAAGGAAACCTCAAATAAATAGAAAAAGAAGCTTCCTAATGTTCTAGAAATAGTCCAGCTGTCATATCTTATTGGGAATAAAGCATATTTTGTTAGGGGGATATTTGGTTCTTATCCAAGAAAAAAATGGTGAGCTGGACAATGATGTGCTAGAATAATGTATTCCAATATCGGTGTAGTGACATGAAGATAGATCATGGTTTAAAAAAAAAAAAAAGAAAAAGAAAAATGTGTAGGTAAAAAGTGGTTAAGGAAAAAAATTTACAGCTGTCAAACAATTAGGACATGTATTTTAAAAATTGTTTCATCCTTATCTGCTTGGAGGAGGTAGATTTTTTTAACCAATATTTGATGCTGAGTTTACCATACATTATCACGGCTACGGACTTATAGTTCAAGTGGTTGAACATATAGACTTATCTACAATGATACTTTGAAATGTTTACGTGCCATTTTGGGGAGTGTTAATAGGACTACGACAATGGCATTAGGTTTGGGAACTGGGAATTACGGTTATGGAAGTATAATTAGATGTGATATAACAAAAGGAGATAGTAGTAGTAGTACTATTGGGAACTCTAGCATGAGACTAAGGGAAAATAATCCTATTAGTAATAATAATAATGGGCAATGTAAGAGTCTATTCAAGAAGGGAATGGCGTGCTCTGATCTAGAATAGGTGAAGAAAGCAGGGAATGAGCTGTATAAGAGAAGGAGTTTTGAGGAGGCATTGTCGACAATGCATCACATAGGAGTAATTGTGGTGCAACATTGATGGCTTTGAGAAAATTAGGAGAGGCTGTAAAGGAGTGTGAGGAAGCTGCTAGGTTGAATCCAGATTATCTAAGGGCACATTAAAGAATGACTTATCTTTATCTCAGATTCTCTTTGGGATAAATAAAGCTAGATTGATGAAAAATTTGTACACCATTTGTTTCGTCAATAGTGTTGCTGCTAGTACAGTAAATATGACGATAGATGGGTAGATTCATGCCAATATTACATTAAAATAGGAGAATTGCAAGTGTACCACCCTGCGCTCACTATGCATGACATGGAGCATGCAAGTTTCGCCGAGCATGCAAATTCAATCACCGATTAGGAGCACTAAGTTACAGCCCCTCTGCTTCTTCTTTCGGTTACAAGCCTGGTCTAGCCCAATGTCTACAAGAGCAACCTCATTGATAGCAGCAAGAGTATAGAGGAGTGGAGCTTGAAGCTGAAAAGACAGAAATAAAAAAAAAAAAATGGCATCATACTCATCAATTAAATCAATCTTTTTCCAGGATAAATCTTCTATCTATCTATCTATCTATCTATCTATCTATCTATCTCTCTATATATATAATCAACAATATCTTGAGGAATTATAGCACATAGCTTATCTTGTAACTAATTGATGACATGAAATATCAAATTATGAATTTTAGTTTTGCCCTGCAAGGCCATGTCTATATATAAAGCCTTTATTACATGGCTACAAGCCACAATGTCAATCTAGGAACTAAAAATTAAATAAGCAATGCATAACATAGCCCCTATGGATTAATCTCAGGCCATGATGGATATAAAAAGTGTCTATCTTTCCATTAAGCCAACAAATGTAAATATATGTTGATTGCTGACATAGAAGCTTGAAGTTTCCATAAGAGAGGATACAGGCAATGTTACTTCCTTCATCGATTAATTATTATAAAAAATAAGCATAATGTTTGACTATGCATATAATTGAATAATGAATAAGGTCATTGAAGTTTGTGGAAGTTTTAGCAAATTCAAATTGCTTTAGAGGCAATGTTACTTTGGTAGGTTTAAAGTGACATGCATGATTAAACAATGCGATAAGATTGCTCACGGTAACATGTAAGTATATCTACAGGCCTAGCACTAGGCTATTATACTATGATCCATTTATAAAACAAATTTTATAAGTTATGAGTTCACGCTTGGTATTAGTTTTGCTACTTTACAGCATGCAACATTAAGCTACAACCTAGCTATTCATAATTTGCAATTGATGCTAAAAATACTTAGACTCCGTTTAAAAGTTTGGTTGTGGAGCAAAATGTAAAAGGCTAAATTAAATTTGTAGGCTTTTAGTCTAATATTTTAATGGATTTAACTCTTTAGACTAAGATAATAGGGCTCATAGAGTTAAGCTCATGACTAGAGATAGTTAGGAGACATTTAGCATGGTAGGTTTGGAATATGGCCCGTTAAATCAATCAAATCCGATTTAACTTTTCCCAATAAGGTTGACGCATAAAAAGTTTATAGTGAGTCTAGACTCATTAGAAACCCATATCAGGATCCATATGTTTTCAATCATTGAATGTCATTACAATCCAATGAATGAGATATATGACAAAAAACCCTATAAATACCCATATTCTCTCTCATTTAGGGGATTTCTTTTAGAGAGAAATGTTATTACTTTGCCTTATTTTAAAAAAAAAAAAATCAAAACCATAATATATTAAAAGAATATCGACCTATCACTAAAAGCACTTGAGCCTTATTCGAGATTACATACTCCTCCTTGTTCCATTCATCCCTAATCATCCTTATACATGTCGCTTCTCTCACGTAGCACACATATGACCCTTGTACCCAAACTCATATATCCACATATATCATGGTGGAAAGATAGTGATTTATAAAGCTTATATAGAGGTTATATGAAAGAACTTTGAGAATCTTAAGTGCTCATGCACATAGTACACAGTAGGGCAATGGCTATAGTGTGCTAGTCATCCCATTTGTTTCCAAACTTTTTTCTGTCTTTATGTGACGGACATTTTAAAAACTCATCTATATGTCCAATCTCACACTACAACATTATGAAAGGCAAAATATAACAAACGTGTGGGCAACACTACAAAAGATAAGTCAGTTCAATGTTTTCAAATATTTATGTGTATTATTGCACAAAATTCTAGGGTTCATATGCTTATGATGTGTATATATGCCTTTCATCTAAAGTAAATGTTTCGTAATTGAAAAGGTATTTATCACCAAGATTTGATTTGTATAGCAAGATAATGTATTATTATGGCCATGCTTTCTATAGCAGAGAATAAAATATACGTAGTGAATAATTGAATGAAAGATAGGTTAAAGAAAATCTACTCAAAAAGGGGTGAAAACTACACATTATTTGATCCTCTAGTGGATCTACATTCATGATCCCTCCTTCTAGTATGCCACCATGTATGATAGAATCGCGAAAGATAATTGAATATTGAATGTATCTACACTCATCCACCTCCAACAAGTTGACGAAAGTTCATCGCTTCATCTTCTCAAATGGACGACAATCGGAACTATAACTTGCCTAGATGAATGGAATCCAAACTGTGAAATAGATCTTACAAGAGTAGATGGAAAATTTGTCGCTTGATGGATATATATATATACATATATAAATATATCAAGTTTTTCTTGTTTGATCAAACTTTGGACATGAAATATCATTATTAAACAATCAAACAACAGTGACTTTTACCAATTAGATGTGATGTGATGATAACACCTGAATCTTGAGCATTCGTCAAATGCTAGGAGGTGATCCAAAACAAGTCGAAACCAAAGCCTGCATATTTCCCTATTCAGTAGCTTGCGGGAATTGTAGGATTTGATTGTACTATCCGGCTGGCAGATTCATACCATCCGACTGGTAGGCCCCTAACATCGACTAGTAGCCCCTTAGGCTACAATGCGAACGACAGAAAGCTACCATAACAACATTTCTAGACCCGATCACGAGTGCAGACCGACTCGGAATGGTACTCGGACCTGCCGAGTCACAGTTCATAAAGAGCTTAACAGGCCCTAGATTCGAGGGCCACGAGCCAGGGCGAGAGTCCTTAGACCCACTAGGTCCTAGTTCCGGGTTAGAGACCCGTGGGCCAACTATTCTTTTTTTTTTTAAATTAACTTTAGTTAAAAAAAAAGTTCTTAATTTAAAAAAAAAAAAGGTTATGAGTTGAAAAATCTTAATAGTTTTTAGTCTAATTTGTAAATAAATTAAAAAAATTTATATTTATTTATATAAAATCACACCTAAGTAGAGATATCATTTTAATAATGTAAAATAATAATTTAGAAAAAGAATTTAAAAAAAAAAGTTGATTTTAGTTACACTTTATTCAAGAATAAGAACTTTCTCTTTAGTAAAGTTTATAAATATTTAATTGGATATACTTTATAGTATATTTATTTTTTATATTATTAAAAATAATATAAATAATAAATACTTTCAATGGAAAATAATTTTTCTTATTTCATATAGAAATAATTTAAATTTTTAATATTATTTTAATTATAATTTATTTATTTATATTAAAATTTGTTTCCCTTTTTTTTCAATCCAAGTGATTTGTTGGGTCCATAGGTTTGGTGACTCAAATTGCCTTGAACCCATGGACCCATTTGGTCCATTAACGATCCGAATTAGGTTTGGTTTAGGAGACGACCTTTAACTAGGTGTAAACATGTCCGGCGATTTCTAAAGCATGTTATGCTTAGCTTTACTTCATTAAACATTCTATTATTCACATAAATGCCTTGTGGGACTTATCAACGGTTGTTTTTCATTGCTTTTGAGTTTTATAATGTGACACATTTTTATTGGGATCTCCTTTCCATTATTGAGTATTTATCATTTTTAACAATGTGAGTTTTTATCAATCATTCCATAATTTTAGTGAACCAATGATCAAGATTCCATTAATAATATCAATTTCTATTCAACTCTTTCAAATTATTCCATAATCGTAGTGGATCAAGTCCTTGCTGCGTGTGGAAATGAGGAGCTGCTGCCATCGACCTTGCTAGTTCGATGGATATGACGTAATGCATGTTCCGTCAGTCAATTAAGACAATAGATCTTATTCTTTCTATGGTAGAGTCTATATATACTGTTCTATGTCCATCAGATTGAGTTCCTTTGAAATCCATATGTTTTATTTTCCTCCAATATGATACCAAATCATTATTTTAAATGGATGAAGAGATACACATAGAGCAGCCTAAGTGATTCAATGTCAAAAAGAAGAATATATAATATGTGTAATTTTTTTGGCAGTCAATTTTATTATTAGATTTAAAGATCTTCTTGACTTAACTAATGGTTTATTAGTTAATATGGATCAAATCGGTTTAAATCAACTTCAAAAAATAAATGTATCTTGATATAAAAAATTGACTTAGTATTGTATTGAAGAGAAATTGTTTTAAAATTAACATTTTCCAAGCAGTGCAAGTATAATATTTAAAAATTTTAAGATTCATATGCAATCTAGTAGTTTTTAGGGAGTATTGTAATGTTTTATATAACAAAAGAGAGAACTGGAGTTTCCTTTTAATTATTGCTAAACCTTTTTAAAAGCTTGCAATTTAAATGATTTTATTCCATGTCAAGAAACCCATGTGTGCAAATTAAAATTGAATTGCAATCTTTTTAAAATGTTTTAAGACACATAACAATAAAATTTCATAAATGTTGGCTACTTGAATATTTAGCAAAAGTCTCAAAGCAAACTTCATACCTTTTCAAGAAGGTAATACACATGTTTTACTTGAGAACAACTAGGTTACACGTTAGTTAAAAAGAACAACAAGAGTAACGTTAGAAATTAGCTTTTCTTGACTTCCCACACACTACTTTTCAAATCTCCAAGGTCTAAATGCTCAACAACACACACTTTGTCAAGATTCCTCTATCTTCCAATGCCTAGCTCACATAGTTCATCTTGAATTTTTCCTCCTATAACAGATAATGCAACTCAATCCCATCCCAAGACTGTGGTTAATAAGTAAAGTAGTGCAAGAGAAATGGGGTGTGGAGCATAGGTGATGATGTTGATCCAAATTGGGAATTTGGTACAAAAACTAGTAATGCAACACATCACTGTGCAAACTACGAGCACCACTAGCATCTCCACTGAGACATTCCATGACATGTTCCTTACATAAAAGTAACAAGAATGTCATTAAACCCATCAAATTGTTTGAGAACACCCTTGTGTAGACTTACAAAACCACAAATTCTTTCTCTATCTTTATGTAATGCAATATCATGGAGATCCATATAAGAAATTTCATAAATAATATATATATGTATACATAACTTGACCTAACTAAAATTTTAGTTTTTATTATTTGTAAATTCAATCTCAAAACTATTCATCATGAAAAAAATAGATTCTATAAACTTACAAAATGCATTCACCACTCTATAATTATTATAAAAAAAAATTGCAATTACCTCATTACCATTGCTGAAACTCCAAAAACTATTACTAAAGGATTTACAATTTTAGAGATTTAGTAACTATTTAGAAGGTAAGTGCAAAGTTTTTAAAGTTATATGAATGTATTATGTTTTAAAAGTTCAAAGAATCCGTATAAACCTATCAATAGTTTTGGAAGTACTTACAATTTACTATTTAACTTAGCCCAATAACCATTTATAATTTTGTAATGTAACCTTTTTGCTCACATAGTAATTTGTTGAGATGCTTAGATAAAAATCACTTGTGTAAATTGGTCCTATTTGTAGGTTTTTACAGTTGTTTAGGATTTAGATGAATGTCTTAAAAGATTTAGAGCCAAATTGAACCTCATCAAAAGATTTAACCTAAAGTTGTATTTTTCCTAAAAAATCTAGTAGCTATCTAAATATTTAATGCACTAAAAGGTTATTTAAATTAAGAATAAATTACAAATGCACCTTTATGTATGCTTTATTAGTATGGCCTCTTGGCATGCAAGGCCTATTTTGGAAGACATTGAAGACTTAAGACTAAATTTTCTTCTTGTTTATTTAGGTTTATTCCTAGGAAAGCTAATATATGTACCAACTAAGTTACTTCCTAGGGCAAAAGGGGGATGAGTAGAGTCTTTAGTGATGGTGATTTCCCATCCCCTTTATCTTTCTTGTTGTTTGCTGATATGGGATCTAGACCGCTTGTTGTGTAATTTGTTTTGATGGTTAAGTTTAATAAATTATCTTTTGGACAAAAAAAAAAGACTCATAATATTTGAAAAACATAATTTTAGAATTTATTTACTCATTCTAGCATTGGATAAAATTTAAAAACATATATATATAATCAAGGATAAGCGATTATTTATAAGTTTAAAGCACTTTTTATTTATTGGATGTTTGAATCCTCGATTTCAACTATGGGAAAGTTAAGCACACATAAAGTAGATATAAGCGGGTATATTTATAATTTACATTTTAATTAATCTAGTATGTAGATAATTTTATAAAGGATTGTAATAATGAATGCTCATAGAATACTAGTTAATAAGCATATAGCACATTTCACGAAAAGAGTAATTACATAAAATTCTAGGTTTTGTTTTTGTCACTAAAAAAATGTCCCTAAAAGCTTATTAACATTTTCAATTCATAAAAATCGTAATCTTTTATCATAAACTTATTTCATCTATATCTATATACTATTATTAATTCATCTCCAACTTTTTTTAATATATAGTTTTATTTATTTTTTAATAACCGCTCTCTCTTCCTTTTCCCATTTTTTCACACTATTTTAGGTTTCTCTCACTTACCAACACACTATATATATTAACTACTCTTTCTCCTCCAGCTTGATTTATCTTGTAATGGCTGCTCTCTCTTTCCTCTATTTTTTACACAAATTCAGGCTTCTCTTCTATTTTTTTTCCCACTATTTCATATATTTATGTAATGATAATTTTTTATATATATTTTATGCATACACATAATGAGTACACATTTTACTAGTTTTTAGTGAATTCAGTATAGATTTAGCAAAAAAAAACATATCTCGGTCAAGGATAAAGAAATGTTCTTGGAATTTTTCTTTCACTATAGCCTATAGCAAGTGGATTCCATAGCCTGCCAATAGCCCATAGCAAGTGGAATCAACACATAGGAGACGATGAACGAAGGAATATTTGCAGAACTTGCAAATTCTTGAAGGCTTTGTATGAGGGGATGCCCAAGAACCATTATCATGCCTGTTCCCAGTAGAATTAGAAATCCAGCCTTTGTAAAGTTCCACCAAGCTGGACCACTAGGCTTAATTTGGCTGGCTATAGTAGTCGTTTCTTCTTGAGACAGAAGGCTTTGCTTCTCTTCACTACTGCCCTGCAAATATTGTCATCATCTCATCTCAAATACCCTAAATTATTGGTTTCGGATGAATAGACCTTTCTTTAACTTTTAAAACATAATTTTACACTCTCATGACTTTTAAAACTTTACATAAATGCAAAACCTTTATTCAGGCCTTAATTCATTTATTAAAAGAACTATAAATAATGATGATTTTATGATTTTTGCTACAATTTAAGGTAAATGTGTTTTTTTAGAAATTATTAGAAAATAAAAATAGATTTTAAGAATTCAGAAAGCCTATCACACTTGACATAGATGAGTTATAACAACATGGTCCTCAAATAGTGTTCCTCTTTAACGTTAATGCTATTGTTTATTCATAAAGTTTTATTTAATGCAATTGTTGTTATTGATCATAAATTATCCTTGGGTGCAAATATAAATTATTTAATTTAATTGCTGTCGTCAATCATGAACAAAATTTACCTCTGAGCTGTTGCTAACTCCATTGATAGGTGTATATGTGCCTTGTTTCATCCATTTCGAGAGCCCTTTCACAAATTCTTCCTCAGAAATCTTTTTATCTTCCGTGGTATCAAATGCTTCCATCAACTTCGAAGTGATATTACGATAGCTATGTATACCTACTTCTTCCATTTGAGCACCAAGTATGAATGCAAATAACTCATCTTGTGATATACTTCTGTTTTCATTTTTATCAATCGTTTTGAAAAGCCTGAACAAATAGAAAAAAAAAAACTACTCGATTGAACACAAATTAAAGTATGATATGGTATTTACAAGGAAAAATGAGACTTCAAAAAGGAAAAAAAAAAAAAAAGAAGAAAAAGGAGGAAGAGGAGGACGAAGGGCCTACTCTTTCATAGGAGATTCATCGGGCTTGCCATTTACCATGACCATTTTTCTTACTGTTATCAGTTAATTAATTAATTCATGATATAAGAATTCAATCAAATAATTTAATTAAAAAATTGGACTATTACACCTTGAGTGATATTCTTCCAGGCTTGACCATGTGCAAAAGGTAATTAACTTTATTTAGTGATGCCACATACAACGTCCATACCTTAGTTATACTATACTACTAAAAAAAATCTTCTTTGAATTCATCCAGCACATTGCCACGGGTTTTTTTAAAAAAGAAAAAGAAAAAAGAAAAAAGAAAAAGAAATTATAAGTAAAAAGAAAGATGATTTACCTCATGGATGCAATAAATTGAGAATAAAACAACCGAAATTATGAGAGATTAAAATAACGATACGTTGACCCGTTGATGAAGTGAAAATTTTTGTTGATTGAAGATTGAAGGTATCATGGATATGAGCTTACTTTTTGCAATGCGCTTGATATTGCTCCACACACTGTCCTGTACATAGATGAATTCATAAACCATCGCATTAAATTAAATGATGTGAAGTATAACATATATATATATATATATATTAAAAAAATAAAAAATGAAGGGAATTACAAATACTTTTAATAAACTAATAATTAGGAATAGATAGAATCTTTATATCCCAAGCAATACTAAAGCCACAAAAGCATTGCTATTCATAGCCCTTTAGTGACGATCTTGCGGTCCAGTGATAGTTTGGGATTTAATTACATACTTTTTTAAAGTTATATAAATGTAAAGTCGCACTTTGCAAGTTTGGGAAATTTATCCATACTTAACCAGTAATTTAGGGTGTGTAATGATCCTGTGAATGAATGAATTACTTATGAAACTGAAATTGTTAGTGCTTCGTCTTCTCCTTGGCAAATTAATGCTATGTTGAGTAGACAAAGTTGAATTTGAAGTGTCCTCAGCATTAGGATCTTGAGCACCAAAAGCAACAATGAAGCCCTATACAATAGTGAAACTAAATGTTATAGATCTAGCAAGCATGGCCATTCCCATTGGTGTTGTTGATTCTGTGGTGTTTGTCCATGATGGTTTATCAACCATTCATCAGGAAATTCAAGCTTTCTATGCAGTGACTTTTTATGGGTTGAAAAGAAAAAGATCTAATGTAGTCTTTAACAGGATTGTAGACGAGTAAAAGGTTATTCACAACTTATTAACTCATAATTTGAATTTGAGTAGATATCTATTTGAATTTGTGCTCGTATATTTATCTTGACTTGATTTGTTTATACCTTTAGCTCAGCCTTGTTTGTTTCTTTATCTCAGAGAAGGTGATTCTATGCAAAAATAGATAACATATGTCGTATAATATATGTGTCATTCGATTTACTTAACAAAATAACCTATATTTATGAAGTTTAATTTGATTTGCTTTTTCATTTATATAGTTGTGACATATGTCTCCACATAATTTTGATCTAAGTAGGACTTAAAAATTACAAACTCCAAAACTAATGGTTAAGGTGTGTATTAATTCTATAAACTCTTGAAATCTTATTTCATCTTTTTATAAGTTTCACACACACACATATATATATATCTCTAAAAACATCTCGAATACCTTAAATCCAAATAACGGTTTAGAGGCATGTACATAATTTTAATAATTATAAGAGGCACAAACATACTTTAAAAAAATTTCAAGGTTAGGCATGATAGAAGTTCCAATTTTGTACACTATTGTGTAGGTGTATGTTCCCAATATTTGAAAATGAAATCTATCCATTTGAAACTTGTTCAATTTTTTATTTTCCTTTTAAAAGATTACTTGGAGGTAATAGAAAAAAAAAAAACATAATACTTTTTACTACATTGTTTTCTTGCAAGTTAGTCAAAAAAGTTCTATTCTATATAACTTTTTTTATTCCCTCTCTATAGGGGATAGTTGTTATCGTTTGTAAAGTGATACTTTTTTAATAAAAAAAATGTTATTTAATGTTTTTTAGGAGAAAGACCAAATAGGAATTACAATTGTTACATTTTTGTTCCCACATTGACATTTGATGTATACGATGATACATGGAACTCCCAAATAGTAATTACTGGCAACAAAGACCTTATATTGAGCTACAATATACATCTATAGGGAGAATCGCTTCATCATCATGTTAGATATGAAATATATAATTAATAGAATTTTTTTTATAGGGCAATAATAACATTCCTATCAATTGCAATCACCACGTTTTAAACATATATAGAAAATAATAATGAGTACTTTAAGCACTTGTTAAGATGGTAAAAAAGAAAAATTAGTCTTTTTATACACCTGTTTCTCATGAAATATGTAATAAGCTTGAAAAATATAAAAACTATATATATATATAACTTTTTAACAAATACTCTAACTCACTTTGTAATAACCAAAAATAAATAAAACAAAATAAATTTAAACTTGAGGGCAATATTGAAATTTCAAGGCTAAGATAGAGATTTATTTGTCTAATTAAGAAGTTGGAACCCTACAAGTTAGTAACATATGTTTCCTTTCCTTTTCCTCTCTCAAAACTATCACACCCTTAACAAGCCAATCTTCTTATCAACATGTGGATCTACTATACAAAGCCAAGTGATTACATCTGGCTCCAATTGGAAGTGGGGAATTGATTCTAAAACGGATTCATCTCAATAATCTTAGAGAAGAAACCGTGTAAGAATGATCTAGCATTCACAATAAAGAGAATTTGGAATATCATTCAAATGACAACAATTTGAATAAGTTTTCTAAATCTAGTGTAGTTTGAACGAAATTGAAAGTATTGTTACTGCAAATTAAGTATGCGATTACAAAATCTTCGATGGTTCACTGGATTAGCAGGTAATAATGATTAAGGATTCGAGATTTTGAAGAAAACTATAGTTTTCGAAAATTGATGAAATTCTAAAAGTATAGGGATACAACACAACTGTGCTACACTGTTGTACTTCAAATACATGATTATTTAGAGGTTTTACATGTCCTTGCAAGGAAATTGAAAATGTATAGTGAGGTACACGAGCAAGAGATACAGCTGTATACCTGCTTGTGTCCCTCCACTCGGTTAACATACTTAGTACACGGACAAGAACACACCCATGTGCTTAGCTATGTTGACCTTATGTCTATTTGAAGATGAGTTTTTTGCCTAATGTCAATCCCTAACTTTTCCAAACCTATTCAAATACCTAAAAATAGATTAAATTAGTTGTTATAGAATCTCTAAGCTTATATGTTTATGAATTTGAATAGGTTTAAGTTTTAAGAAATTTCAAAGTTGTGTAGAGATCGTTTGTTTCTTATAAAGTGCGTGTATACTCTATTTGCTGGATGTATGTGTTAAGTTGGAATTGTAAATGGACATAAATCATATCTGGGAATTTAGAATTTGCTGTTTATGTTTGGCTGGGCCTTAGGAACCAGGAGTACCCATGATCTCGAGGTAGCATCCCGATGATCAGTGTGTGACAATATCCTTAGTGAAGTCATATACCGAAAAGATCCAAGTAAAGTTAGGGTGTTTAGACTCAAGGATAGACTCATAGGCACTGAGAAGTTCCCATTATCATATATTATGAATACATTTATATGTGTACAAGGTTTTATATTACCCTAGAGTAGTGTTTTTGGAATGATTAAACTAAAAGATAATAATTTAGTGATTGAATACCCCGGTTGCATTTTGTTTATGTTTATATTCTAATTTGGCATACGTGTGTGGTTGTCAGTATATACTATACTAGACTTTAGCTTAACCCTCATGTGACTCTTTTTTAGTTGCAGATTCTTCTAGTGAGATAGTTGGATATGACAAGACTTCAGTAAACACAAATCGAGACATGGGAGAGGACGTGGAATATGTTAGTTATGTTACACTTGAGATTTTAGTTGGACTCGTGTTTTAGCATGCTTCCATTGTGATTAATTATAGGAGATAAACTCTAGTTTAATCTTTGTGGGTAGTTTATCATTTGCAGTTCCTCTTCGTATGTAGAGACCGAGTAGGACTTATGAAACCACTTAATTATATATGTGGAGATTTCATTAATGATGTCAGGATGACTTTCTACAATTGTGAAGTTTTAATAAATACTGAGTCTTTGCATGTCTTCACTTACTAACGACACATGGCACGTTGTGATGCCCTAAGCGTTACACACTTATTAAGGAGATTCGTATTTTACATTTTCTAAAAAGCAAATCATTATGTGCTCATAATTTCATTTTTTTTTCCTGTTACTATATATATATAAATATAGTTAATGAGAATGTGAAAGGTAGAAATTATAAATATAATGAGAATAATATGTTCACACTGTATAAGTTATAAAGAGCCATAATCTCATGACTCTCCATTATTCTCCCCTCCTCAAGTACCATGTCATAGTCATCAGACTAAGGATGCATAGTGATGTATTCTTAAATTCAATAGTATTTTGTGAAAGAAAGTAGTAATTGGTCAATAACGCACATTATGTCTTGTTTTAGAAGATAAAACAAAATTCAAAGACAAAATAATACTAACAACTTACCAAGTATAATTATGACTTGAGGAAGTGCTCCTAATGCTTGATACAAACTAGCATCAAAGAGTAAGATTCCAAAATTTTGGAAAAAGGAGGCAATGGGAGCTTGTTAAGAGGTGTGCAATTAATTCTTAATTAGATACAATCCAATTTTTATCTCAAATTGAAAAAAAAAAAAAAGAAGAAGAGAAATTAAAGCCTCCTTAGATATTTTGAACTAAAGATTTCTGGTCAAATAAAAGTAGCACCAAAGGCGAAGCCTCGTGACCCAATTAAGCTTCCATTTAAAGCCACTTCCTCGATTAAACATGGTAAGTGGACCTTTCCTTATACAAAATACCACAACTTCAACTTTCTATGATAGGATTATTTTCCACCAAGATAACTGCATGAAAAGTAAATCCACCGACAACTTGTATATACAAATAAGATATTTCTTAAATTGGTTAAGATTCCACTCTTTTAACCTAGGTGTTTTTGTCATATCTTTTATATAAAAGAAGAAGTGGAGTTTTCTTTTGGTTAATGTTAAACCTTATGATTTCATACAATATTATATAAAGAAACTCTATTATCATTGATTACAATTGCCCTACAAAGAGTGTCCAAATTTTGTAAAGATAAACCTAGTTCAAGCCTGAGTGAATAGTCCAAACCCTTGACAAGTTAAAAATTAAAAAAAAAATGATAAAGAACAAAGTATACATGATGTGAATAGCATGTATACAGCCTTGAGGGATAAGCAAACTCGATTCGTATAGGCTTAGTGAACATCATATTATGAAAAGATACAAATAATGATAGGATAAGGCATAATTTTATAGAGATGTGTAGAGGAGATGTATCATCATATCCACATTCCTCAAGAAATTCTCAAAAGGGATGTACAATTGTAAACTTTTAAAAGAGCAAGAACTGATATGTAGAATTGTTCAAATTTTAAAAGGAAGATCAAACATTAAGCTACTACACGTTCCTCTATTCCAGGAAGACAACTAGTTAACTAACCAAGGTTTGTGGGAAAGTGGTGTTATTAGAAAATAACTGCTAAAAGCTTGAACATTTAAAAGGAAAGTGACTTTGAAAAGAGTGACCCCCTCTAATGCAAATTTTGTTTTTCCTTTAGTGTAATGACTATATATTTTTAGATGTACTTTTAATCTAGAAACATATTCCTTTCACTATATTTGTTATTTTTCTTATAATTCATCTATTTGTGTATAACAATTGTCTCATATCATAAAGCATCAATGGTTTTAGTATAAGTCTTAACCATAGCCTTGAAATTTTATTTTGCTTATTTCCATGATCTATTTGCTTCTTTCAAGTCTTTAGTAATAGGGTTAGGGTAATCTTTTCATGTACCAACCCTTTGAGCAATAGAATTGATACATGGCTTATATCTAATCCATTCACCAACTAAATTAGAACAAAATAACCAATGTTTGAAATAAAATTGTTAAAATGTTTTAAAACTCATAGCTTTGACATTTAAGAAGTAGATTTGCATCCACTTCGGCTGCAATTTCTTAATTTCCATTTAATCATCTTTTTTATATGTTATTACGAGTAACTAATAATTAAAATTGTAAGTAAGAATATAAAGTCATAACAATGTCATAAGATGGTCTAGAAATTTAACTAATCTCAATTGTTAATTTATAACTTGATATAAATAAAGATGGTTCATTTTCTTAAAAAAATATTTCAGACTAACTGAACATTTTACAAAAAAAAAAAAAAAAAATTAAGTAAATTCATACTTTTTAAAGAAGATCACTAACACGTTTATTTAAGAACATTTGGGTTACACATTAATTGAAAACGAGAAGAAGAGAGAAACGCTTAAAAACATAGTCCTTTCCCTAATTTCCCACACAATACTTTTCCAAATTTCGAAAAATTAAAAGTAGCAGTAGGCCAAGCTTTGTCAGGACTCAATCTATCTTCCAACACCTCACATAGTTCTTCTCGAATTTTCTTTAGTAGAATAGAATAATGCAACTTAATCCGATCCCAAAACAATGGTTAATACATAAAGCAGTGCTAGAGAAATGGGGTATAGAGCATAGGCAACGATACTGATCCAGAATGGAAATTTGGTAGAGAAACTAGTGATGCAACCCATGGCTGTGCAGATTACGAGCACCATCAATACCTCTGCTGAAACATCCCATGATATGTCCCTTATGTAAACAAGTAATAGGAATGTGATTAGACCCATCACATTGTTTGAGAACACTCCAGTGTAGACCTACAAAACCACAAATTCGTTAACTCTTTATCCTTCATGTAGTGTAATTTGGCACAAATCTAGGGACATCCGCTTGAGAAATTGTTAAAAAATATATAAAAAAAACAAAAATAAAATCTTGAAACAAGTAATTTTTTATAGTTTGGTATAATTTTAAGTGCACTGTTAAAGCCATTGATAAGAAGCGAATAGATGTATAAACTTATAAAGAAGTTTTTACCTTCTCATAATTTTAAACATGGCTAAAATTCAAGTTGTCGTTATTAATAAATCTATAATTAGCCACAATTATAAACTTCTAGTAATAGTTTGGAATGTAAATCAATCTCTACGAGTTTAGGATCTATCCTTACCTAAACAATATTTTTTTTTATGTATTTGCAAATTTCTCTTGTAGAAGCAAATTAAGTAGTGTTCAACCTAGTAACGTACCCTTTTATAATTTTGCAATGCAGCTCATTTACATGTATCGTAATTTATATGTCATGCCTCGATCAAAAGGTTGTTTAAATTGGTTATATTGATGAGGCTTTAAGATAGTTTAGGACAAAAACCAACATTTTAAAACTAGTCTATTAAAAGTTCTCCATATTTTTATCAAAAATCAACTAAAAAATTTATATTTTAAATTAGTCATTTAAATTTTTTATATTTACATCAAATTTAATGAGCCCTTTATATTTCAAGTGAGTCATTTGACCCTTCTATATTTCTGTTTTTACACTGTATAAATTCTCTATATATAGTCTTATTTCAAAGGAAGTATAATAAAGGGATTTAGTTAGTGTAACAATATCAAAATAAAGTATTAAAATGATCATTTGAAATATAAAGAATTTGATCAAATATTGGTATAAACTTAGAAAAATTTTAATTACTTAATTAATATTATAAAAAAGAATCCATTGACTTTTAGTACAAACACGAAGGGCCTCTAGAGTATATTTCCTAAAACTAATTTGAACGTTGTAAAATGGCGTAAGACTAAAGTTGAATTATCCTAAATCTTTATTGGCTATTCAAATTAAGTGGAAAAATTACTGAGATAAATTTTTGGATTTAAGTTAAAATAAAGGATAAAGGATTTTAGCGATTTAAGGAAGTCATTGTCACTATTAAAAGTAGTGCAAATAGAAGATATCCCTTTATTGATGATATAACTCTATTAAATACCATTGATATGGCAAACGCCGTATCAACATCCACTTTGGAACTTTAACCTATCACATGAGCAATATATAGCAAGCATTCTCTATTTGAATTTAGACCTAAATATTATAGTTTTATGTAATTTTCCACCTAAAATAGTTGAACAATTAAATTAATCCAATGTACAGATAATTTTGTAAAGATTGTATGTCTTTATTATGAATTCACATCATTATTAGAAAATTTCATATAATAAATTAAGCAATAAACATACCTCAGTCAAGGATAAAGAAATGTCCTTGGAATTTTTCTTTCTAGCAGAACTTATTGCTTCAATGGCTTGCTTATAGCCCATGGCAAGTGGTATCAGCACATAGGAGACAATGAAAGAAGGAATACTTGCAGAACTAGCAAATTCTTCAAGGCTTTCCATGAGTGGTTGTCCAAGGGCCATCACTATGCCTGTTCCAAACAGAATTAGAAATCCAGCTTTTGTATAGTTCCACCATGCTGGACCACTAGGCTTAGTTTCACTAGTTGTTGTGGTGGTTTCATCTGTAGATAGAAGGCTCTGTCGCTCCGCATTACTTCCCTACAAACATAGTTATCACCACATCTTAAACATCTGAGTTAATATGATGTAAATAAATCTCTTAGACTTTTAGAATGCTATTTTGTGTCATTACAGTTTTTAAAATTTTGCAAGCACTTTAAACTATTGCTAGAACCCATAAAAAGTGATGGTTTGTTTTGTTTTAGCGTAATCATAAGAAAATAAAATATGCTTTTGAAGTTGAAGAGTTCTTTTTGCATTTGAAGTTTTAAATATTATATTTAATTGAATTTTTTTCCTGCTAATTTATTACCTCCACCATCTTAAAAAGGATTGTGTAATAAATAATCATTGATTAAAGAATATAAATATAGATAAAATATTAAATTTAAAAAAAAAGTTTAATTAGATATGTTATCTAATAAATTCAAGTTTTAGGAGTATAAAAGCATTCAAAATTCATACGGTCATAAGATTTTAGATGTGATAAAGTTTTTATCCTCGAACGATGTCGCTGTTTAATGTAATTATTGTCGCCGATCATAAATTTTACTTATTATTTCCTTGAATACAAATATTGTTTACCTGTGAATTGTTGCTAGCAACATTGGCAGTGGAAGACCTGTCTTGTTTTATCCAACTCCTGAGCCCTTCGACAAATTCTTTCTCTGTAATATTTTTATCTTCTGTGGTATCAAATGCTTTCATCAACTCTGAAGTTATATATCGACTTCTATGTATACCTACTTCTTCCATATGAATTCCAAGTATGAATGCGGATAATTCATCTTCCGATATACTTGCATTTTCATCTTTATCAATCCTTTTGAAAAGCCTAAAAAAAATAGAAAAAAAAAATGTAGACACACATAAAATAATTTTCTTAAGTGAACACAAAGCATAATATGGAAATTGATGAGATTCATAATAAAAAGGGGGGAGAGGGACCTACTCTTTCACACGAGATTCATCGAGCTTGCCATTAACCATGATCATTTTTCTTATTACGCTATCTTTAACAAACTTGCGAATTACAAACTCCAATCTTTTCGTTTGAATCCATGGTTGAAAGACCTGAAACAATAAATCTCATTGTTATTAGTTAATTAAGTATTCAAGAATTTTATTTAGAGTAAATTGCAAATATATCTCCTAAATTATTAAAAGAGTGTATATAGACTCCATAAACTTTTAAAATATGATTTCATCTTCTTATAACTTTAGTAATATATACATACACATTACACTCTCTAAAACATCAAAATTGTTACCTATAGCCCTTTTAGATGAATTTAGGGTTTTAATAACAATTTGGTGTTGCTTGTATATTTTTAAAAATTATGAGAATTGAAATTGCACATTGGAAGTTTATAAGATTTATTAGTACCTAACCAATAATTTAAGGAGATAATTTGCATTTATTCCACAAACTTAATTGAAAAGATGGACCATTACACCTATATGTTTGGATCCAACCATGTACAAGGTGGTAAAAAAATTTGTCCATAGTTTTACTTAAATAGGTGATGAACAATAGATAAAGTGGTCCATGAGACATGAAAGTAGGATGATACGGACATATTCAAATGAACTGCTTAATTTAACCTTCATGGATACACTATACCATTACAATCATTGTATCTTTTTCTTATACTTGAGTTAAAATATACGTCATTCCTAGTGTGTATCCATATTTCAAATGTAGATTGTCCCTAATGTGTTCTCAAGAAAAAAAAAAAAAGTGATCTCATCTATGTGTGTGTGTAAAAGTAAAGATGATTTACCTGATAGATGGAATAAACGGAGAACAAAATTATCGAAATAATAAGAGAGATCAAAATAACAATATGTTGACCCGTTGATGAAGTGATAATCTTTGCTAATTGTAGAGTGAGGAAAGGTATCATTGATATAAACATTATTTTTGCAATGTCCATGGTTTCAATATCTGTTTCCACACTATATCCTGTACACATGGATTAAAAAACCATCATACTCAAGTAAATAATATAAACAAAAATGCATATAAATATAATTATATATAGAAGAGAAATATTTAATAAATGAAGGGTAAATATTGTGAATGCACCCCATAAGCTACTTATTAGGTTTGGGTAGATCATCTAAACTTCTAAAGTGTGACTTTATATCTTCAAAATTTTTAAAAATAAGTATATATACTTGAAGGTGTCACTAAAGCCTCAAAAGCATCACTATTTATAGGTTTTTTAGTAATATTTTAAAACTTGATTTAGGGTTTCGGTACATACTATCAAAAGACATAACAAAGTAAAGTTATATTTTCAAAGTCTAACAAGCCTATCAATACTTTATTAACCAATATTTTTTGGTACATATATCTACAAGCATCCCAAAACTGAATTACCCATGAAAGTGAAAAATTTACTCCTTTGTTGAGTAGATGAAGTTAAATCTGAAGTGTCTTCCTCAGTGGGATCTTGAGCACCAAAAGCAATGATGGAGCCCCATACAAATGTGAGACTAAATATTGTTGATCCAGCAAGCATGGCCATTCCCATTGATGCTATTGATTCTATAGTGTCTGTGCTTGATGTAACTCCAGTAACTAACCAAATAATAGACCAATGGTTAATGAAACCTCCATTACGAAATTCAAGCTTTTGACTAAGGATCTTTTTGCAGAGTAAAAAACAATCAAAAGTACTTTTCAATAGGAGTATAATTGAGTTAATTACTCTTGAAGTTAGCTCAATATTTACTGGAATTCAATTAATAGAAATAAACTAAATTAAGTTAAGTCTAAACTTATTAAGTAGCATAAAAAGTCAAATTTAAACTCAAAATTTTGGAATCATTCAAACCCTAGCTTAATACTTTATTCTCTTAACTTGACTATGACACCCTACTCCTCAATCTTTATTGCTTCTCTATCTAAATCCACCAATCTCTTTGTGTTATTCGACTTTTAAAAATAAGCCAATTAATTCCTCCATTCAGTTTTTCCATTAGCAACAATTGATTTTTGCTAAGTGCTAACCTTATATTCTTTTTAACTACAAATACTTTTGTGTAAATATGGCATGATATTTATGACAAAAAAAATATGAAATTATTCTTCAAGCCTCTATTGCCTTCCCCTTTAAATCATTCAACTTGTCAAATTTCGCTTAGATGATCATAAAAAAGATTTAAGTAGAAACACGATTATTTAAATAGAAAACAACTAAATTATAAAACTAATTGCAAATTTTTCATTGACCGAAATAGAAAAACAACCAAATTCCACATAGATGATGCTAGAATATCTGTATCATTGAGCTGATAAGATAAACTTCAATTTCCTATTACTTCAAACATATTTTGATTTAAAAAATAAAAAATAAAAATTGAGAACTACCCTTTCTTTCCCAAAAGTTGAGAACTACTACTATAATCGGCTGTACATGACTCAAAATTATATACATTGTATTATATTAATATATTACATTACTAAAGCATTATTAATATTATTTTTTTTATCATAATTCGGTATGGATTGGTTTGGGATATTTACGTTCTTATTTGGAAATTTCAAAAATCACCCTCATTTATTTTATTAGCAATTTCCAAAGTGCATCAGAATAATTTTTTCTTTTCATCATTTTCTAGTCCATAGGATGGATAGATGCAATATAATTTAAAGTTAGAGATATGAATCTCAGTAAATTAACTTATTCAAGTGGTTGATGACCCTCGTTTTAAACTAACCCCAAGCCCCAAGGTGACTACTAGGCTAATCTTGGAATGAGGGTGGAGAAAAAGAATAGTCAATAATCAAGGTCAACTGGTTGGGAGAACTCTTTTTTTTTTTTTTGTGTAAAAAATAAAAATATCCCTTTTAAGGCTGTGGCGGAACCTCGACTTCATCAATTATCGATACCGGTCGGTCTTCGAAATTGGAGCTATAATTACCTTTTCTCATTCTATGTCTTGGTGTCGATGTACGGTTAGCTAAAATACATTTTATATGATTTTCTTTTTATATAAGTTATTTGTGACATAATTTGAACAATCTTTTGTTTGAGTTGAATCTTCCACTTGTCCCCATTGGGTCGTACTTCGTAGCCTGAATTTTTACGAAAAATTAGGGCCTGTAAGATGACATTGAACGGAAAGAAGCAACTTTTATTTTCGTCGTACAGATTCTACGCAAAAATTAGATAATATATAAAATATATAGTTCGATTTCCTTTAGAAAATAATCTATACTTTAATAGATCCAATTTAATTTACTATTTCGTTAATTGCTATATGCAAGTCCACAGTATTTTGGTCTAAGTTAGAATAAAACATTGAAGATGATTATATATGGACAAATTTCCAAATATTAATTTTTCTATAATAAAAAAAAAAAATCTTTGTACCTATTATCATTGATAGTTCAAAACTATTGGTATAATAATCCATAAATAGGACAAATTTTTTTATTGTAATAACTGCTTGAGAGTGAGAATATATTTAAAAATTATAGAAAGATGAATATTTGTTTCAAGATATTGAGGTTTGTAAAAAAAAAAACTTAATTCTAATATATGTTAATTTTGGTTTATATTAAAACTTGTTAGAAACTAAAACTTATAAAAGCCTATATGGTTTGATGAGCATTACACCTCATAAGGTAAATTATTCCACTTGATTTAGAACTTTCCCTATATTTATAAAAGTTTATATATTTTTTTCAAGTAATTATAATAAGATTCAATCTAATTTATTCAATTTAAAAACTAACATTTATACTACTAAACTATGAAAGTTTTAACAAGTTCTCCATATTTGCAATCATTTTTTGAATTTGAATTATAAATATTATTAATCTTAAAGGCGATCCAGATAGAGATTATGATTTTCCCATATTTTTGTTCCAATGTTGACATTTGTCATATAGAAAATGATATCGGAGACACCAAAAAGATAATTGCTAGCGGCGAAGACCTTATTTTGAGCTATAATATACGTTTTATGCGGATAATCATTTTATCATATTGGATACGAAATAAATAAAATAAAATAAAATAAAGTGGGGTGTTGGGGGTGGGGGGTGGGGTGTGGGGTGTGGTGTGGACGCTGTGGAAGGGGGGGGTGCCTTTTCCTTTTTTGGGTTCTCAAGACAAGAAGGGGTGAAAGGTCCTCGTAAAAGAAAAATTTTAAAAATAATATATAAATAGATTAATGATGTTTAGATATTAATAAAATTTCAATATATAATATTAATTATCATTAATATATATCTAAGGATTATTAATATTTATTTATCGCTTACTCTGTAATCATGGCAGATTTCAATGAATCTTTGCAACCATCAAGTTCAAAAATGTATATGTGACCAACAAAGATATATCGCATGATGGTGTGGAAGCCACATATATATAAAGATATCACACACACACACACATATATATATATCCAAAATAATAATGAGTATTCAGTAGTAATGGTTAAGATAATAAAAGAAGAAATTTTTAACTTTTTGTGCATTTTTTTTTCATAAAATATATAATAAGTTTTAAAAAATATTAAAATTTTATTCTTTTAAGCTTTAATAAGTACTCTAGGATGCTTATTAACAACATGTCAAAATCTATATTTTACATTAAAAAAAAAAAAGAAAGAAATCATTTAGACGCTCACAACATCGTTCTTCATTTTTTTTTTTTCTCCTTCTACTACAATGTTTACGAGGATGTAAAAGGGGAAGAACTAAACATTCATTTCGTCCTAATTTGAGAATAATATTGATGCTATAAAAGCTATAAGAGCCATGACCATCAGACAATTGATGCATGGCCGTGTACTTATGGGTTCAAGTTCAACAGTGTTTTGTGAAAGGAAGTACTAACTAATCAATAATGCACGTTATGTCATCTTGCTTCAGGAAATGCCGAAACAAAATTCAAAGAAGAAATAATAATAATAACTTACCAAGCATAATCACGACTTGTGGAACTACTCCCAACACGTGAAACAAACTAGCACCGAAGACTCCGGTTCCAAACATTTGGAAAAACAGATCAGACCCGGAAGCGGTATACGAGCTCGCCACGGACAGCAAGTACTCATACAACACCACAAGGAACAGCTCGCCCCACAGCTCCGTCGTGCATGGCAAGAACCCGTAAATCGGAGTGCAAGTCACGGTGGTTGACCGAAGACCGCCACCTGACGGCAGCTCGATAATTGGATCAACCCCATCGGATGTTGGGTCAACAATCCCGCCTTTAATGGACCGGCTGTACACGGACCTTGTTAGTATGACTAGAAAGATTGTGAATGCAACTCTCATCGTGATCCTGGAAACAAAATTACTGTAGATACACAACAATTACCAAGATGAGAAGCTAGCTGAAGTATATATAGAAGACTGAATACACCAACTCAAACAAATGTTCAGGAAGACTCACAAGAATGGTGGTGATTTTATTTATTGATTTAGGAATATTCAATATCTGGCTAGCAGAATAATTTATCATATGAATCAGATTCAGTCATATTTAAGAGAGAATAAAAAATAAAAATAAAAAATGAGATAATTGCAAATTCAATCTTAAATTATTGGCTAAATACAATAAATCTTCAAAACATTAAAAATGAGATTTTATCTCTTTATAACTTTTTAAAGTAGGTAAATAACTTACAAATTGTTACTAAAACATTTAAATATCATTAAAAGAATCATAAATAATAACAATTTGAAAGGATTAGTAAAAGCTCAAAGTATAATTGCATGTCTTTAGAAGTTTTAGAGGGGTAAAGTCACTCTTTAAGAATTTTAATAATCCATTTGCATAACTCAAAACATGCACATAAAACTTAAGCTTCCCTTATCATTGAGACCGACCTCCATTTTGATTTGCCAACCTGCTTACCTCTTACCTCTAGCAACACATTTCACTACAATTGTTGTCAAACCTCCTCATAATTTACCTAGATAATGTTGTCAATTTACTTCTAAACACACTTCAAGTTATGAATCTTAGCAATTGTGACATTGCTTCACTTAGTAAAAGCCAGCATAACTATCAAGTCAATGAGTTCTTCTTGGATCTCCTAGCATCACCTTCCTTAAAACTCTCTACTGAGTTACCGAGTACTCCTTGAACTTCTTAGGCTTTAGCTACCTTTAGATTCAGTTCACTTTTCCACATTGCCAACCCAAGCACTAAGATCCACCCCTCCACAATTGACATCCACCATATAACCATTAGGAATTACTAGTCTCTTATTATAGGAACAAGTAGACCCTAAATTTCTTTCATAACTGCTAGATTTTCATGAGACTCAAGATCTCACTATAATCCAATAACTAGCACAATCTAATTAAAGTATAAGCAATAATACAAAACAATTCTAAAACATAACTCCGTATTGCCTTTCAAAACGAATTCTTACACTTCCTCTCTTATACATGAGGTTCTTGCCTTAGTGTTCGGATTTAGATAATGAAAGTAAGGAGGATTCTATTAGGCTATCAACACTAGAAATTTAATTACCTGTTTATAATCATTTTTGTTCTTTTATAATAATTTCCATACATTTATATCATTCTAATTTTGCCTAGCCTACTCAAGAATCTTAATTACCATATGCGAGTGTTAATATATTTTCATATCTTGTTTATATCTTCTGTCTCTACGCATACCTGTTGCATCACCGTTCCAATACACCTAATATTATGGCAGAAAAAAAACCTTGTGTCTAAATCATTGACTTAGCTAGTCATTTTTAATCAATAAGATGTAAACTATGGCTAATTGATGATGAATATATAATATAGGGACAAATTTGTGGACATTCTCTCTAAATTTACTTGTAATGTACCATAAAATAGTATTTTGTAGCATTGGTGTGGCAGACAACTGGCGGCATAGATATATAACATATACCTTAACCAAAAAAAAAATGTAGCCAGTACATGTGAAAAAAGTGATTAAAATAATGGAAAAATAGTCGGAATCTAACTGCTCCCGTTTTATTTCAAATTGAAATGAAACCATCTAGTCAAGCCTCCATGAAAACAGATCTAGGAGATTAAAATTAATGACTAAAGACTAAGCAGATCCGTGCACATGCCGGTTTTATAGTGCCTTGAAATGGCATCTCGATATTTTCACGTAATTCTTAGTATTTTCTTATTAGATATTGATTACAATTATGAAAATTACATAAAACGGAACAACTACGGATTTTAATGGACATTTACTTTGTAGTTAAGCCATAAGATTAGAGGGGAAAAAAAAAAAAGAAAATCATTTACGAGAATTTAAGCAGGTGTTATGACAGAATTACTAAAATGTTACTTGAATTGATTAGTAACTTATAAGTATCGATAAAATTTTAATATATAGAAACATAAATGATAATTTTTTTTTAAAAAAAAAAAAAGACTTACCATCACTATTATATGTTTAAAAATAATTAATACTTATATATCACTTAACCAAATACGTGATGTATTAATATTAATGAATCTTTTTTTCAATTATAAGATAAAGTAAAATTATGAGATATTGTGCATACTTCTATTTCTACATTGGAATTACAAAAAACTTTAGAAATTTAGTATTTTTGCAACAAAATTAGGTGATTTGTTGAGGAATTACATTTTTCAGTAGATAGTAATGGAAAAATGGGGAATGAAGGACTTTGTGAGGTTTACAAATACAGGGATAATGACAATTTATTTATTTTTTTTAAGTAGAAATGTAGAAAATATGCATGAATACGAAATACTAGACAGATTTGCATAGTCTGAAGTAGAATTGGAATCGTCTGAAAAATTACATGAAATTGCAAATCATTTACGACAAATGCATGGATTTCTACAGTATATTATGGCTTTTTATGTAACATAAGAAAAATTATGAATCTTGTAGACTTTCACAAGGCAAAATTGTATGTATAAATACGGTTTTCTAAGAACTTCATTGTATATCAAAGGTTTTTACTGACATAGATAAAGGATAATTATGTAAGAAAGCAAAAGTTATTAGACGTCGAGTGTTTTTACCAAAATTTGTTGGTATATTTCAATATTTTTATGCTATGTAGACACTGGCAAGGAATGCCCCATCAGTAAATCCAAAATATGATATTTAAATACAAAAAATTAGAAACAAGAAAACTAACCCAAAAAAAAGTCAAAGAAAAGGAAAGGCAATCTGTCGTAGCAGTGACCTATCATAGCCAATGAGTCGCCATCAGGTGACCGATGCGAGGAAAAAAAAAAAAAAGGATAAATCTTTGGGTGGCTATTCGGAAAGGGTGGAAAAAAACGAAATTCCAGTAGTTGACCTTCTAAATCCTTCTTTTAAATGATTACTGAATAATCAGCTCCATCAAGAAATGCTATTATATCTTGAATGATTGGATAAATTATATCAGCATCCTTGAAAAATTTTGAAATCGTATGCCCCTTCAATTTATTTATTTAATTTAATACCAAGATCCCTTAAAATAGTTATAAAACTCACTTCTTTTATGTTATTGATTACTTATGATTAATATAAACAATCAATGTAATATATTTAATTAATAGAAATACAAAAAAAAATTTAAAAAAAGAAAAAAAATTGTAATTGGGTGGCCACCAATAGCCACATTGTCTTTTCTTTTAATTTTTCCTTCCTTTTGTTTTTTTTTTTTAATTTTAAAGATTTTTGGTTTTGTTGATTATATATACTATATGTATTGTCCACATTGGTAGAAAATTACACGTAATCACCCGATACATAAAGAAGTAGATCTTAGAACTATTTCAAAAAGTCCAATTGCTAATTTTTGAAAAATTAAAGAATTTAGACAATTTGAGAACTTCTTAAGAGGTATCAATATAATTTACCTTAGATGATTCCACGAATTTGGTGTTAACTTGAATTCTCCATGTACTAGTGAATTCATGTGGACCATATATATTGGTGGAAAGATAGTGATTTATAAAGCTTATATGAAAGAAATTTCAGAATCGTAAGTACTCATGCACATGGTATTCAGTGGGGCAATGGCTATAGTGTGCTAGTCATTCCATTTGTTTCCAAACTTTTTTTTGTTTTTATGTGACGAACATTTTAAAAGCTCATCTATTATATGTCCAATCTCACCCTACAACATTATGAAAAGCCATATATAACACACGTATGGGCAACACTATATAAGATACTCCTCATGGGTAGTGAGGAGTATCTATTATCGTATGTATATATATATATATATGGTATGATATGAACTCACGGACAATGAGAAGTATCTATTGTTGTATATATATATGTGCATATGATGTGTATATTGAGATTGTGATGATGAGATTTATGTGTTGGAATAAAGAATAAGAAAGATAATAAATTGTTGTTTAGATATCTCGTTGCAAGTATACATTTGCATGTGTGATTGCAAGTATACATTGTACTAGACATTAGCTCAATCCTCGTGAGACCACTTTTTTTTTTTTTAGTTGCAGGTACTTTGGGTGAAATTTTAGGGTATGACGAGACACTAGTAAATACAAACCAAAACTTAGATGATGATGTAAGGTATATGTACTGTGAAGAATGATATGCAGATTAGAAAGAGGACTAGCATTAGAGCATGGTGTTTATGATATTTGTTTGGTGGTGTTACATTTAAGACTTTGATGGTGATAGAGTTTTAATATGCTTTCACTATGATAAGATTGTAAGAGATAAACTATTGTAATTGTTGTAGACATATTGTTATTTGCAATTTCTATTATATAGAGAGACTGAGTAAGATGTATTAAACCACCTACTAATATATGTGAAGAATTCTTAATTGACTGGCATGGTTATTTAGATGTTAATTGTGGAATTAAAAAATTTTGAGCCTTTGAATATCTTCACCTAGTGAGGACATGTGGCAAGTTGTACTCACTCTAAGTTCTAGGGCGTTATAGCTTAAGCGGTATCAGAGCCTAAGTTTATTGATCCATAGACTACCTAGGAATAAAATCTTTAAGTTGATGAGACATGACGAGAGCAGGTAATGAAAGGAGACCAATGATTATAGAAATATATTTTATTTTTCGTTATACTCTATATGTTATTATTAGAAGTTTGATATCTTAAGACAACTTCTATTTGTATTTTGTAGAATGCCTAGGAGAATTTCTAGACCAAGTACAACATTAGGTGCTAGAGGTGATGCTCCTGATAACCAGATGCCACCTAAACCACCTCAGCATGGGTCAAGATCGAATGATGTCAATATTGCATAATTTCTAAAGGCAATTAATGCCCTAGTAGGATTGGTGGCACAACAACAACAACAAATATAGGAACTACAAATGCTAATTAACAGGTAAGGGCAAGCGATGGGAGAGGTTGGAGATAGGTTGGCTAGGCCAATCAATTTGGATTAATTCGTCAAGATGGCTAAGGAGTTTAGGCCCAAGGTAGACGAACCACTAGACGCTAAGCAGTGGATTAAGGAGTTAGAGAAAACCTTTGCAGCATTTAGAGTTCTCAAAGAGAAAAAGGTGAACTATGATGTATATTTATTAAGGTGCTTAGCTTCATAATGGTGATCAAGTGTGTCAAGATTAACAGTAAGACTCATCACCTAAGAGAGGTTCAAACAGATGTTGTATGAACAATACTTCCTAAGTAACATACGGGACAAAATGGAGACAACTTACTATAGTTGCCACCAAAGAAAAAGATTTGTAGACGAATGTAAGGTGGAGTTAAATCGCTTAGTGAATTTCATGCCACTAGCCTTTTGAATAGACAAAAGTTTGAGGGCTTATTAACTTGTACTAGGTCCAGAGCCCACTTTATGGCATGAAGTGGGATTATTCCAATTAAACACTTAATCTGAGGTGGTGAACAAGGCTAAATTTTTAGAATAGGGCCGTAAAAGAACTAAAGAGATGAGGATGCTAGGAACCAAAGTTGTATTAGAGGAGAGACCCACTCAGGGGATCATCATACAAGAGAAGGATGAGAGACTTCAAACTTTTCAAACTAAACCTGTGGTCATTACAACACGTTCCTCTCAAGTCAGGACCTTCCCAATAGGTCAGGGTTACAAATGCACAAGATGGTATAGGCTACATGAGTTGAATGAGTGTAAGTGACCAAAAGGTGCCTATTTCTTGTGTGGGAAGACAAGACACAGCAGTAAGACATGCATAGAGAAATCAATTCCCCTTAACTTTTATTTCTCCTATAAATAGAGGGGTCATAGGATGGTAGATTGCCCTAACACAAGAAGGTAGACTATGCCAACAACATAGACAGTAAGAAACCAAGCTATGAACTAAGTTAGCAAACCTCGGCCAACAAGACCAAGACAAAGAGCATCGACACGACTATTTGCATTGCAATGATAAGTCACTCTAAATGTGGACAGTTTAGCAAGTACGTTATTGGTACACTTTACTAGTGCTTATGTCCTATTTGACACCGGTGCAATATATTCATGTGTCTTATGCATTTAGAAATACTTATGATATTCATGCTAAGATGTTGAATAATATATTGAATTTGAGTACACCGATGGGTATGGGTAGAGGATTAAACAAAATATATAGAAGGGTCAATGTTGAGGTACAAGGTAGGATTTTGTTTGCAAACCTTCTGGTTTTGGAGATGATGGATTTCGATGTAATATTGGGAATAGATTGGTTATTTAGACATCACGTAACAATTGATTATCATAATATGACAATCCATTTCAATACACCAGGAGAAGAGCCTTTCCATTTCAAACTAGAAGCACATAGACCAACAGGATTGCCCATGTATGAATTGTGGAGCAAGAGCATGATAGCTTCCATAATGGTTGGATCTGATGGAGTGAGAATTGATTAGGTACGTGTGATAAGGGAATTTACAAAAGTCTTTCCTAAAGACTTGCTAAGCCTCCCTCCAATAAAGGAAATCAAATTAAGTATAGATGTGGTACTTAATATAGCTCCCATATCCAAAATCCTATACCATATGGCACCTACGAAACTGATAGAACTGAAAAAGTAGTTACAAGAGTTGCTAAATAAGAAGTTTATCAAACCTAGTATCTTGCCTTAAGGTGCCCCTATGTGATTTGTGAAGAAGAAGGATAGTGGTATGCAATTGTGCATCAATTATGGGGAACTAAACATGGTCACCATTAAGAATAAATACCCCCTCGTGATGATCGATGGTTTGTCTAATCAATTACAAGGAACTCAAGTCTTCTCAAAAATTGACTTGAGATCTGAGTATCATCTATTGAGAATTAAGGAGGATATTCAAAAGATTGCATTTAGGACTCAATACAAGCATTATGAGTTCCAAGTAATGCCATTTGGACTCATAAATTTACCGATGACTTTCATGAACTTGATGAACCGAGTATTTAGATAAATTTGTTATTGTGTTTATAGATGACATTCTAATATACCCCAAGAGTGAAGAGGAGCATGAGGAACATTTGAGGATGGTGGTAAATAGATTTTAGACAAAGAAGTTATACATGAAGTTCAAGAAATGCGAGTTTTGGTTTAATCAAGTAACCTCCTTAAGCCATGTGATCAATAAAGAAGCTTTATCTATAGATCCTAAAAAGATAAAGAATGTGAATGGATGGCCTAGACCAAAGATAGTGATAGAGATTAGAAGCTTCTTGGGGTTAGTAGGGTGTTATAGAAGATTTGTAGAATGATTTTCTAAGTTGGCAACCCCTCTAACTAAATTAACTTAAAAGGGGGTGAAGTTTGTATGGGATGATAGATGTGAAACAAGCTTCATGAAATTGAAGGAGAGACTAATTTCAACACCAATTCTAGCATTATCTATTAGCGGTGAAGAGTTTGTTGTATACAGTGGTGCATCTATCCAAAGGCTAGAATACATATTGATGCAGAATGAGAGGGTTATAGCATATGCATCCCAATAATTGAAGTCTTATGTGAAGAACAACCCTACACATGATTTAGAATTGGCAGCTATTGTCCTTGCACTCAAACTATGGAGATATTATTTATATGGGAAGAAGTGCAAGATATTCACATATCATAAGAGTCTCAAGTACATCTTTACCTAGGAGTTAAACATGAGGCAGAGACGATGGCTAGAGATGAGAAAGGATTATGACATTGAGATTTAGTATCATCTTCGAAAAGCGAATGTGGTTGCCGATGCACTCAGTAGAAAGAGACATGGCAGTTTGGCAACTCTAATCACAACTTAATGGAACATATTAAAAGATATGCAAAGACTAAATCTGATGGGAATTTTTCTAGCAACCTAGATGGTTACAGAACTCGATTTGGATGATGATCCAAATCACTCATGTTTTACCTTTATTTCTTTTATCTAATAAATATTTAAGTAATAATCTTATAGGTACAATAATATTTCTTCACGGGATGCCAAATGACTTTCATTTGTTGATCGCAAAGGGACATCATCAGATTCTCATCCAATGACCCGCTATGATCGACATCGCCTCAATACATTGGCTCTTTGAAGATTCTTATTATTTTTGTATTTATAATTGTTTCTTTGGACTATTTAAGTTGTAATCTTTCTTTTGGGACACTTCCATTTGCTTGTAATTGTCATTTAGGACCAACCACCCTAAAAGTGGCATAGTTGCAATTTTTTGGACTTTTTAACCTCAATGAGAACAAGTATAAATACTTGCTTAAGTAGAGTTTTGGAGGAAGCCAAAATTTTTAGAAATAGAAAACACTTCACGTGTGAGGTTAGGGTTTTCCTAAAATCCAAATTGTTCTTATCAGTTTCAATACCAAGAATTGAAATTGTGGCGAGTTACAACAAAGAGAAATTGTGAGTAATATCAATTCCTTTTGTTATGTTTCCTTTTCATCACTAATGAGTTATATCTAGGGTTGATTAGGATTGTTCTTGGGAAAATTTTGATTTTAATTGTAATCATTTTATCATGTTATAAGATTGATCGGTTTTGACATTAGTTCTAACCATCAATTTTGCTTCATTTGAACCATAGATCACTTTGTTGGGAAAGGGGATCTCGGATTTGTTCTTGTTGTTTTTGTTGAATTCACGTGGCATTCAAGTTTGTTTAGTGTTGTTTTGAAGAATTTGATCATTGTGGGTTATTAATTTGTAAGTTATAGCATTCGAATCTACTTGCACTCCAATAGGAATAACGCAATTTCTAATAGTTTTGAATCGAAATTGGACTAGTCATTTGAGGTTTATAAATTGCTCCAAGTGCATGTGCTTAATCTTGATTTTAAGCACATTATAATCTAGAAATTATAACCAAGGAGGTTGGGGTAAGACTAGCTAGTTTATGCATACAACCTATATTAGTAGACAGGATAAAAGCTATATAAGTCGATGGTGTGGAACTACAAGAAATTAAGAAACAAATGGAGGAAGGACGAGTGATGAAATTTAATACGGATGAAGAAGGAGTACTAAGGTGTGGTCAAAGGCTGTGTATGCCAGGTATAACTGAAGTGAAGAATGAGATACTAAAAGAAGAGCATTATTTTAGGTACTCTATCCATCCTGAGAGTACCAAGATATATAAAGACTTGAAGTGCCACTATTGGTGAAAGAATATAAAGAGGGAAATTTCTAAGTATATGTATCTAGGTGCCTAACCTATCAACAAATCAAGATAGAGCATTAAAGACCCGCTAGCAAGTTGCAACTCCTACCAATACTAAGGTGGAAATGGGAGCATATGACCATAGACTTCATCATAGCATTACCTAAAACTATGGCTAAGCTAGACACCATATGGGTAATTGTAGACAGACTCATAAAGTCTACCCATTTTATACCTATAGGCATTGGATATAAACTTGAAAAATTGGCTCAATTGTATGTTAAGAAAATTATGAGGTTACGTGGTGTACCGATCACAATAGTCTCATACAGAGAGATAAGAATTGTTGGGAGATTCTAAAGAGTTTACACAGGGCACTAGGAACCAAATTACAATTTAGTTTGGCTTTTCACCCACAAACTGATGGTCAATCAAAGCAAACCATCTAGATATTATAAGATATGTTGAGGGCATGTGCATTGGATCTTAGTGGGAATTGGGATAAGCACCTGCCCTTAGTAGAGTTCGCCTACAGCAATAGTTATCAAGTTGTAATCCAAATGGAACTCTATGAAGCATTATAAGGAAGAAAGTGCTTATCACCTTTACATTGAAATGAAGTGGGTGAGAAATAAGTATTGAGACTTAACCTAATACTAGACACTATAAACAAGGTCAAGTTAATTAGGTAGAGAATGTAGTTAACTCAAAGCTGCTAGAAGTCTTATGCAGATAAAAGACGATGCCCATTAGAGTTTAAAGTGAGAGACCATGTCTTATTGAAGGTCTCACCTACAAAAGGGGTGATAAGATTTAGATTAATAGGAAAACCAAGCTATAGATATTTAGAATCCTTTAAAGTCTTGGAACGGGTTGGACCGGTGGTGTATAAACTAGCCTTACTGCCAAATTTGGTCGGGGTACATGACATATTCTACATTTCCATGTTAAGGAAATATGTACTAAACCTAGACTAGGTAATTACTTTAGAACCTCTAGAAGTGCAGCCAAACCTCATAATAGTAGATAAGCATGTTAAGATTATGGATATTAAAGAGCAAATTCTAAGGAGAAGAGTAATCAAGCACGTTAAGGTGTAGCGAAGTAAACAAATAGAGAGAGAAACAACTTAGGAATTGGAGGAAGAGATGAGGAAGAGATATCCAGAGCTCTTTCACAATCCAGGTAACTTTCAAGGACGAAAATTCTATTAAGGGGTGGGAGAATGTAATAATCATAAATTTAATCTAATGATAGATATATATTGCATAATAATGTTTAAACAATAGAGATAAAATAAATCCAAATATAAAAATATTAAGGTTGAGGCAAAGGGTAGTAAAATGTATTTAATGACAGCAGTGATATGGACATTTGATAAGAAAGGTATAAATAGTTTCCAACATGTCCTTTTAACCCTTTTTCCCATTTGTATGCTATAAAACCTTAAGAGTCATTTACAAAACCTATGAGCAGAAGGCGAATTTGACCTAGCAAATCTGCACACAAAAGAGTTGTGTGAAACAACTATGATTGTTAGAACAATCCTATTAAGATTAGAACGAACCAACATCTACAATAAGAAGACTTGGACAATTTTTCATGAAGCGACAATCTGAGTAAGTTCTCTAAATTCTATATAATTTATATGAAATTAGGAATAAAGATGTTGTAAATTAGGCATAGGATTATAAAACCCTCAAAGGTGGAATAGATTTGGAGAGTAATGGTGATTAAGGAGTGGAATTTTGAAGAAAAGTTTGATTTTCACAAAATTGGAGATTTCCAAAAGTACACAGTTATGCTACACTGGTACACTTCCAGTGCAAGGCCATTTAGGTAAGTTATATAATCCCGTGTCAAAATCATGAAGTGCACAATAAGGTATATAGCCAAGAGATATGCTCGTGTCAAAAATCAAAAAGTGCATAGTAAGATACATGGGCAATAAGCACACATGTGCCAACAATTGGAAAGTGAACAATAAGATATATAAGCAATAGACACAACCATGTATCAATTCGTATCTATCCCCTGCAATAACACACTTAGTACATAGACAATAACTCGCCAATGTACTTAGACATATCAGACCCCTGTTTTCTAAAGTCAAACTTTTTTACAATGCCTTACCTCTCCTAACTTAACCAAACACCTAAACATAGATTAAGATTATTATTATAAGCTCTCTAAGCGTACATGATTATGGATTTGAATAGGTTTAAGGACTAAGAGATTGTAGAACTGTAAAGAAATCATTCACTACTTACAGGTACGTATATACTATGTTTGTTGTTTGTATGTGTTAAGTTAAAGATGCAAATTAAATTGATATTATAATTGAAATTGATTGTTTGTGTGTGATTGTGCTTGGCTAGGACTAAGGAATCGAAAATGTCGGTGATTGTAGGGTAACACCGCGATGATCAATATGTGACATTATCCCTAGTGGAATCGTATACCGAAAGGATCTAGATAGGTTTAGGATAATATGGACTCATGGACTATAAGAAGTATCCACTGTCATATATATATATATATATATATATGTATGTATGTATGTATAGTATGGTATGGACTATGAATAGTAGAAAGTACCTATTATTATTATTATATATATATATATATAATGGTATGGACTCATGAATAGTTGGGAGTACCCATTGTTGTATGTATATATATATATATTATGTATGGTATGATATGGACTCATGGATAGTGGGGAGCACCCATTGTTGTATGTATATATATATATATATATATATATATATATATATTATATGGTATGGTATGGACTCATGGATAGGCGGGAGTACCCATTGTCACACACACACACACACACACACATATATGTATATATATATGTACAATATGGTATAAACTCATGGACAATGAGAAGGACCCATTGTTATATATATATGTGTGTGTGTGTGTGCGTATGATGTGTATATTGAGATTGTGATGATGAGATTTGTGTGTTGGAACAAAGAATAAGAAGGATAATAAATTGTTGCTTGGATATCTTGTTGCAATATGTTTGTGTTGGTATTTCTAGCATAGCATGCATGTGTAATAGTAAGTATATAATAAATTGTTGCTTGGATATCTTGGTGCAATATGTTTGTGTTGGTATTTCTAGCATAGCATGCATGTGTAATAGTAAGTATAAATTGTATTGGGCATTAGCTTACCCCTTGTGCGACTATTGTTTTTTTAGTTGCAGGTACTTCGAGTGAAATTGTAGAGTATAACGAGATGCTAGTGAACACAAACCAAAACTTGAAGGAGGATATAGAGTATATGTACTATGAAGAGTGACATGTAGATTAGAAGGAAGACTAGCATTAGAGTATGATGTTTAGGATATTTGTTTGGTGGTGTTACATTTAAGACTTTGATGGTAATAGAGTTTTAATATGCTTCCATTGTGATAAGATTGCAAGAGATAGACTAAGGAATTGTTGTAGACAAATTGTTATTTGCAATTTCTATTATATGGAGAGATTAAGTGGGATGTATTAAACCACCTACTCATATATGTGAAAAATTTTGAATTGATCTACAAGGTTATTTGGATATTGATCATAGAATTTAGCAAATTCTGAGTCTTTATGTGTCTTCACCTAGTGAGGACACGTAACAAGTTGTACTCACTCCGAGTTCTGGGGTGTTATACTTACTAAGGTGTTTGGTTGGCAGTAGGATCTTATTCTTTCCATGGTAGAGTCTATATATACTGTTTCATTAAATATGTCCATCAAATTGTGCTCCTTTGAAGTTACATTAGCTTATCAATCCATGCACTTTATTTTCCTCCAATATGATACTAAATCATTATTTTAAATGGATGAGTAGATATACATAGAGCAACCTAAGTGATTTTGTAATACATGAACAATTTTTTTTCTCTATTTATTTAATTATGTAATATAAGTATTATTATAAAGAACTAAGGACGAGGATGGAAATTATAAAAGTTGAAAGGACAATTTAGACATTTCACGACAGGGAGTATTTATTCTCAAATGATCTAACGTTCCTCCTTTTCCCTCCTCACAATAACATAGCAAACATAAGCACTCCCTGAACAAAACCTAAGGTGATAAAAGGAGACGGCGTGACCTAATTCCAATTCCAAAGGTAAGGGATCTTGTACTAATTTCAATTGAAGATTAATGGAAATTGTGGTTATAAGCATTAATTTTTCATGCAGAAAACGAGGTTGTGAAGGGAAGAAAGAGAGCGGAGAATTGACGATCTAAGAAGATTCAACTTGTAGGGAATTTGAAGTAATCTAATTCATTTAATTTATTTATAATTACATGTTTTAGAAACTTAGTTAAGCTTAGGAATAGAAAGGATTAGGTTTTGGAGGAATTGAAGTGATAGAAATAGGGTTCGTGGAATTTCCAAAGGTAATACGGCCTCCCAACATGGTCGTGTTTTGACCGTGTTGAAATGGAAAGGTGAACTAAAAGATACACGACCTCCCAACACGGTCTTGTTTCAACCGTGTTGAAATGGAAAGGTACACCGAGAGATACACGGCCACCCAACACGGTCGTGTTTCAACCATGTTAAGTAAAGGCAGCACTACCTCCCAACATGGTCGTGTTTAGACCGTGTTGAAACTAAGTTTTTCACCGATAGATACACAACCCTTAACACGGTCATGCTTTAGCCCGTGTTGAGCAGCACAGTCCCCAACATGACCGTGTTGAATAAAGTATAACATAATTATATCTCTTTTTAACTTCGATTTAAACTAATTTCCACGTAACATAGATAACTAGTAAGGCTTTAGAGAAATTAAATGAATATGATTAAAGAGATTAAGAATGATATTGATCTTAGATTGAATACTAAGAAGAGCATGTTAATGTGTATAGATTTCCAATTAGGTTAAATCCAAAACCGAGAAGTGCTTAAGGCTAGGATCCAAGGTACGTGTAACTTGTGTGCAATTCTATATTTGTTTAAGTTAGTACATGTATTTGAAATTGATTAAGTGAACAATTCAGTTTAAGTGTTTAAGTGATATGTTATATGTGCTTGGCTCGGCCTAGGGGCCCGTAGTGGTAGATCCTTAAGGAGCACCCTAATGATCCTTGTGTGATGTTGTTCCTAGTGGAGTCGTGCTTAAAAATGATTTGGGTTGAATGTTGTTTAAGTGGTTAAGTATACATGGGTGTGGGGCCTGTAGTAACAGTTCCCATCACCAAGTTTAAGTGGTTTAAGTACACATAGGTGATACGTGAAACCCTAGGTATATTAAACCTAAAACCCCAATGACGTTATTGAATTGATTACCTCGAGGACCGTCTCGAACAAGTATTGCGTAACTAGACCCCAATCACACCTGTTGACTGAAACCTAAGTTATCAAAAGGGATTCTAAGCAATTTAGTTAAGAATTCCTATGGAAGAGTTCTTTTGCAAAAGAACAAAAAGAGGGTTTTCATAATCTCACAAAATTGTGTTTTCAATTCAATGATAAGATATCTCATGGCCGGCCCCTTACACGACTTATATAGGGTACATACAACAATATGGAAAACCTAAGTTGCCTAATCTATTTGTTTCCTTATCCTCATATAACCGAGTAGGCAATTAAATAATATAAATTACAGACTAAACAAATAAAACTGAAACATAACAAATAATAAAACCGAATGTGTTTCTCCTTTTTCGGATCAATAAAATGAATTTATTCTAAGGTCTCTAAATCATCACTTCCCTCCATGGTCACGTGAATCAAGTTGGCAAATGTTATGTCTCCTTTAGTGCAGCTTGATTCATTGGCTTGTAAGTCCATGACTAATCCTTATAGAGCTTCATTCATCCTCTTAACTCTAGCTCGGGTCATCGAGCCTCCAATACCATGTAATGGATCATGGGATTTTAGTTCCTTCCTTTTAGATGCTAGCTAATCCTCATCATTCCCTCCTTCCTCGAAAAGATTCGTCCTCGAATCACCTACATCATAAGGAATAAAATAAAAAACATTAAAAGTTGTGCTTACATTACCATAGTGATTTGGCAAGTCAATCTTGTAAGTGTTGTCATTAATGCACTGCACTTCTTGGAAAGCTCCATCTCCCTTATGATGCAATTTAGACTTCCGCTACTCTACAAACCTTTTTGTTCTCAAATGCACCCAAATCCCTTCTTCTAGATGAAACACGGTCCTGACACATTCCTTTGCTCGCTTCCAAATTGCCTCCAATTTCTTCACATCCATGGCTATCCCATTTGTACCTGTAACAAAGCCATAAGAAAATACCATACTAGGTAACGAAAGGTTAGTGTTAGTATAAGTAAAATAAACATCCTTGTACATAAGTACAAGTAGTTGTTTCCTCACCAACATTGCACTTTTACACTCACTTTTTCTTACAATTTTCTCTCCTCTCAGTATTTCAGACTCTCTTCCCTCATAACTCACCAGTTTTTATTTCTCACTCTTCTTCTTTTTCTCATCCTTCTCTCATACACTCTCATGTTTCTCTCTGAATTCTTTTTCCATCCGCATCTGATCCTCACTAGCTTCCCATGGTTTCTATAGCGTGAGAACCACTTTCCTTTTGTTTAATACAAAGGAATACTGATTCTTGTACCCATCATATGTAATCTTCCTATCGAATTGCCAGGATCGCCCTAACAGTATGTGGCTAGCCTGCATAGGTACCACATCACACGTAACCTCATCTTTGTAGCTCCCTATGGAAAAGGCTATAAGAACCTACTTGGTCACCTTAACCTCCCCACATTCATTTAACCACTATAAACGATATGGTCACGGATGTTTCACAACTTTCAACTGCATCTTTTCTACTAGTAAAGTGCTAGCAACATTAGTGCAGCCGCCACTATCGATTATCAAGCTACAAACTTTACCCTACACATGACACCGTGTGTGAAAAATATGTTCATGCTGGATCCCCTCACCATCCTCCTAGGGTTGTACACTAAGTACTCTCTTTGTGATATATAACTCGCCACTCACAGGTCCCTTTAAGTCAACATCCTCCTACTCCTGCAATGGTGACTCCTCCTCTTCCTCAAAGCTCACACTCCCTACATCCCCATTGTCATAGATAATCATGGCTCTCTGATTTGGACATTGAGATGCAATGTATCCAAATCCCTAACACCTAAAACACTTAATATCTCTAGTCCTGGAAGGAGGGTTAGTGTCAGTTTTCTCCTTAGGTGCAGCAACTAGATTCTTAGCCTTCACGTCCTCCTTAGGCTTTAAATCAGTAGAGTTCCTCTTCCAAGTATACTTCTATGGAAATTTGGAAGTTGAACCAATCCTCTGCTCACTCCTATATTTTAATTACCGCTCTACTTTAATGGCTCTGTGTAGCAGTTCTTCCATATCTTAATAATAGTGTAGATCTACTACATCAGCTATTTCCCTATTCAACCCATTGATGAATCTAGCCATAGTAGCCTTATCATCCTCCTCAACTTTAGCCCTAATCAAGGCTACCTCCAACTCCTTGTAATAATCCTCTACACTTTTGATTCCTTGTGTCAATCCTTGGACTTTCCTAAGTAAGTCCATGTGGTAGTGACTAGGAATGAACCATTTCTACATAATAGTCTTCATCTCATCCCAGGTGCTAACAGGTCTCTCTCTATACCTACGCCTATTACGCACTAGCTAATCCCACCATACACTAGCGTAATCTGAAAACTCTACTGCAACCAGTTTTATCTTTTTCTCCTCAATATAGTTATGGCATTCAACACATGATCTATCTTCCTCTCCTACTCTAAATACAACTCCGAATCATTCTTTCCCTGAAATGTTGGGATTTTCAACTTAATACTTCCCAGATTACTATCATACCTCTAGGTACTTTCTCTGTCCCTAAAGTGTTGATAATCTCCAAAATCAGACTCCTCACCTTCTTCTATCCTAACTCCTCCCCTATTCGGTCTACTTACTCATAGTCTGATAATGGTACTGCTGGATGGTTCTCTACTCCCCTCCATCCTATCCATTCTTTCATAGATCTATTCAAGTTCACTTGTCAAGATTCTCTTCATCTCCCCCATCAACTCCTCAAACATCACCCTATTTTCACCTCCATTCGTGTTCTGGCCCGACATAATTCTAAGGTTATCAATAAAGTAAGATCACAAATATTAAAAAAATATGTTCCTCATACCCACTCATATATTGCTCATAATCAATATGCTCACAATTCCACTCGTGTATATCTCTCACAATTATATCCTCACAATCCGCTTTTATAATCCTTTGCTAGGAACTCAGATTGGAACTACTCAACACAAATCACTAAGTCACACTAATGATCACTAGTTGATTCCACATCATGGTGCAAAGAGAATTCTAATAGGTATGAGCAATCTCTTACTACTAACTTTGGAATAAGTCAAGACAATTCCTTAACAAGCAATTTAATGAATAGACAAATTTGCACTGAATCTACAAGAATTATGGAATGTAATTTCAGATACAAGATTTAAAAAGACAAGATACAAGTTGCAGTTGGAATTCGAAAGTGAATTTGGCAATTGAATTGTAACTTGCTAAAACTAGAATTTTTTCTTTTAAGAGATTTCGGTTCTATTTTTTTTTTTTTTTTTTTTTTTTGCAACCGAATTGAATTTTCTCTCTTTTTTTTTGTACATATGCCTTTCAATATGAACTATGAATTGAACAACAATGGAATGTTCAAAGACTAGCTAAAAACCTAAATGTCGTCAATCTCCAAGGGATTTTAATGACCGAACAAGATTGTTTTTTTTTTTATACGAATTTCCAGATATGAGTATAAAAAATAACAACATATGAATAATGAAAAAGTGATAGAATTTACTTGATTCAATAAGCTAAAGCTCTAATACCAAATGATGCATGAAACCCTAGGTATATTAAACCTAGAACCCCGATGATGTTATTGAATTGATTACCCTGAGGACCCTCTCGAACAAGTATTGCATAACTAAACCCCAATCACACCTGTTGACTGAAACAGAAGTTATCAAAAAGGGATTCCAATCAATTTGGTTAAGAATTCCTATGGAAGAGTTCTGTTGTAAAAGAACAAAAAGAGGGTTTTCATAATCTCACGAAATTGTGTTTTCAATTCAATGATAAGATATCTCATGATCGGCTCCTTACACAGCTTATATAGGATACATACAACAATATGAAAAACCTAAGTTGCCTAATCTATTCGTTTCCTTATCCTCATGTAACCGAGTAGGAAACTAAATAATATAAATTACAAACTAAACAAATAAAACCAAAACATAACAAATAATAAAACCGAATGTGTTCTCCTTTTTCAAATCAATAAAATGAATTTATTCTAAGGCCTCTAAATCATCACTTCCCTCCATGGTCACATGAATCAAGTTGACAAGTGTTGTGTCTCCTTTAGTGTCGCTTGATTTCTTGGCTTATAAGTCCATGACTAATCCTTGTAGAGCTTTGTTCATCTTCTTAGCTCTAACTTAGGTCATCGGGCCTCCAATACCATGTAATGGATCATAGGATTTTAGCTCTTTCCTTTTAGATGCTAGTTGATCCTCATCAATAGGTGTGGGGCTCGTAGAGGCAGTTCCCATCACCAAGTTTAAGTGTACATGGGTGTGGGGCCCATAGTGGCAATTCCCATCACCAGGCTTAAGGTTTAAGTGTACATAAGTGTGGAGCCCGTAGTGGCAGCTCCCATCACCAAGTTATGTTCCAATGTGTTAAGTGTGATAAGGGGGTCATGAATATCCTGTTGTTTTCTTGTGGACATAAAATATATTAAGAAATAATTGTATGTGTTTAAGTTCTGCATGATGTGTATGATACTCATTTACGTTTGTTCATGCGCATGTGTTTGTGTTATACATACTGAACATTAGCTCACCCTTCGAGAAATCATTTTTAGATGCAAGTGTTGTGGGATATGAGAACCTAAAAGATGACTTGGGTTTAGCTGAACCACAGAGAGAAAAAGACGAAGTGTACCATTATTATTATGGTGATTAAGTTTTAGGGGGAATTTTTTATGTTTAACCGTAATAGACAGTATCTTTTAAAATCGTTATTTTTGGTGTTTAAAGACTTCCACTACGTTAGATATTTGTTATGGTCAAGTTATCATTTGAATTTTGAGGTTATATAGAGTACTTTTATCATAAGATTTACAGGTTAAAATGTATCAGAATTGTTCAGAGCCTTAACGTGTTCTTGTGAGATAAGGACATATGGCAGGTAGTAGCACGGCCTGGGTCTCGGGGCATTATAGATTTAGTGTCAAAAGGAAGAATATATAATACGTTTTTTGCAGCTAATTTTATTATCTGATTTAAGGATCTTCTTGACTTAACTAATGATTCATTAGTTAATATGGATCAAATCGGGTTTAAATCAACTTCAAAAAATAAATGTATCTTAATATAAAAAATTGACGTAGTATTGTATCAAAGAAATTTTTTTTTAAATTAACATTTCCCAAGCAATGCAATTACAATATTTTAAAATTTTAAGATCTTTATGAAATCTAGCAATTTTTACAGAGTATTTTAATAGGCCTTGTGTTTTATATAACAAAAGAGAGAAGTGGGAGTTTCCTTTTAGTTAACGCTAAACTTTTTTAAAAGCTTGCAATTTAAATGATTTTATTCCATGTTAAGGAACCTATGTGTGCAAATTAAAACTAAATTGAAATCTTTTAAAAATGTTTTAAGACTCATAGTAATAACATTTCATAAATATTGACTAGTTGAATATTTAGCAAAAGTCTTAAAGCAACTTCATACCTTTTCAAGAAGGTAATACACATGTTTTAATTGAGAACAACTAAGTTACATGTTAGTTCAAAACAACAACAAGAGTAATGCTAGAAATGTTGCCTTTCTTGACTTCCCACACACTACTTTTCAAATCTTAAAGGTCTAGATGTTCAATAGGACACACTTTATCAGACTCCTCTACCTTCCAATGCCTAGCTCACATAGTTCATCTTGAATTTTCCCTCTTATAATTGATAATGCAACTTAATCCCATCCCAACACTATGGTTAACAAGTAAAGCAGTGCAAGAGAAATAGGGTATAGAGCATAGGTGACGATGCCAATCCAAATTGGGAATTTGGTACAAAAACCGGTAATGCAACATATCACTATGCAAACTACGAGCACCACTAGTACCTCTGCTGAAACATTCCATAACATGTCCCTTACATAAACAAGTAATAGGAATGTCATTAAACCCATCAAATTGTTTGAGAACACTCTTGTGTAGACCTACAAAACCGCCAATTCTTTCTTTATCTTTATGCAATGAAAAATCTTATGTTTATGCAATGCAATATCTTGGAGATCCATATGAGAAATTTCATAAATAATATATATATATAACTTGACATAACTAAAATTTTAGTTTTGAATATCTGTAAATTCAATTTCGAAACTATTCATCACAAAAAAAAAAAAAAAGATTCTATAAACTTACAAAATGCATTCACCACTTTAATTATTTAAAAAAAAAAAACAATTGCAATTACCTCACAACCTTTGCTAAAACTCCAAAAACCATTAGTAAAGGATTTACAATTTTAGAGATTTAGTAACTATTTAGAAGGTAAGTGGAAAGTTTTCAAAGTTATAAGAAGGTGTTATGTTTTAAAAGTTCAAAGAATCTATGTACACCTATCAAATAGTTTTGGATGTATTTACAATTTACTGTTTAACTTAGTCCAATAACCTTTTATAATTTTGTAATGTAACCTATTTTGCTCACATCGTAATTTGTTGACATGCTTAGATAAAAAGTCACTTGTGTCAATTGGTCATATTCGCAAGTTTTTATAGTTTTTTAGGGTTTAAATGAACGTTTTAAAAGATTTAAAACCAAAATGAACCTCATCAAAAGATTTAACCTAAAGTTGTATTTTCTTTAAAAATCTAGTAGCTATCTAAATATTTAAAGCATTAGATTATTTAAATTAAGAATAAATTGAAAATGCACCTTTATGTATGCTTTATTAATAAGGCCTCTTGGCATGCAAGGCCTATTTTGGAAGACATTCAAGACTTAAGTCCAAATTTTCTTCTTGTTTGTTTAGGTTTAATCCTAGAAAAGTTAATATATGTACTGATAGAGTTACTTCCTAAGGCAAAAAGGGAATGGGCAAAGTCTTCAAAGATGGTGATTTCCCATCCCCTTTATCTTTCTTATTGTTTGCTGATATGGGATCTAGATTGCCTATTGTGTAATTTGTTTCGATGGTTAAGTTTAATAAATTATCTTTTGGACAAAAAAAAAAAGACTTGTAATAGTTGAAAAACATACTTTTAGACTTTGTTTAATTATTCTAGCATAGGATAAATTTAAAAAAAAAATTACATAAAATCAAGGATAGGCAATTATTTATAAACTTAAAGCAATTTTTAATTATTGGATGTTTGAATGCTAAATTTCAACGATAGGAAAGTTAAGCACACATAAAAAAGATATGAGGGGTTATATTTGTAATTTACATTTAAATTAATCTAGTATATAGATAATTTTATAAAGGATTCTAATAATGAATGCTCATGGAATACTAGTTAATAAGCTTAAAAATTTTATTTTATTTTATTTTATTTTTGTCTTTTTGATTTCATAGCACATTTCACGAAAAGAATAATTACATAAAAAATTCTAGGTTTTGTTTTTTTGTCACTAAAAAAAGGTCCCTAAAAGCTTATTAACATTTTTCCTTCATAAAAATCGTAATCTTTTATTATAAACTTATTTTATCTATATCGATATAATATTATTAAGAGAATATAGTCTATTCATCTCCGACTTTTTTCATATATAGTTTTATTTATTTTTTAATATCTACCCTCTTTTCCTTCTCCGATTTTTTTCACACTATTTTAGGTTTCTCCCACTTACCAACACACTTTGTATTTTAACTGCTCTTTCTCCTCCACCCTGATTTATCTTTTAATAGCTGCTATCTCTTTTCTCTATTTTTTTTCCACAATTTTAGGTTTCTCTTCTACTTTTTCCCACTATTTCATATATTTTAATAATAATAATTTTTTATATAGTTTATGCATATGCATAATGAGTACACATTTACTAGTTATTAGTGAATTCAATATAGATTTCGCAAAAAAAACATACCTCGGTCAGAGATAAAGAAATGTCCTTTGAATTTTTCTTTCTAGCAGAACTTATTGCTCCTATAGCCTGCCTATAGCCCATAGCAAGTGGAATCAACACGTAGGAGACAATGAAAGAAGGAATATTTGCAGAACTTGCAAATTCTTGAGGGCTTGGTATGAGGGGATGCCCAAGAACCATTATTATGCCTGTTCCCAGTAGAATTAGAAATCCAGCCTTTGTAAAGTTCCACCAGGCTGGACCGCTAGGCTTAATTTGGCTGGCTGTAGTAGTCGTTTCTTCTTGAGACAGAAAGCTTTGCTTCTCTTCACTGCTGCCCAGCAAATATTGTCATCATCTCATCTCAAATACCCTGTATTAGATCAGTACAGATAGAACTTTTTTAAACTTATTCAGTATAATTCTACGCTCTCATAACTTTTAAAAATTTATATATATGTAAAACCTTTATTTAAACCTTAAAACATTTATTAAAAGGACATAAATAGTGACGGTTTAATGGTTTTTGCTACAATCTAAGGTAAATGTGTATTTTTAAAAATTATGAGAAAATAAAAAATAGAGTTTAATCACATTTGACATAGATGAGTAATAACAACATGGTCCTCAAATAGTGTTCCTCTTTAACGTTAATGCTATTGTTTATTCATAAAGTTTTCCTTAGATACAAGTATTATTTAATTCAATTGTTAGTGATCATAAATTATCCTTGGGTGCAAATATAAATTATTTAATTTAATTGCTGTCGTCGATCATGAACAAAATTTACCTCTGAGCTGTTGCTAACACCATTGATAGGAGTATATGTGCCTTGTCTCGTCCATTTCGAGAGCCTTTCACAAAATCTTCCTCAGAAATCTTTTTATCTTCCGTGGTATCAAATGCTTCCATCAACTTCGAAGTGATATTACGACAGCTATGTATACCTACTTCTTCCATTTGAGTACCAAGTAACAATGCAAATAATTCGTCTTGTGATATACTTCTGTTTTCATTTTTATCAATCGTTTTGAAAAGCCTGAACAAATAGAAAAAAAAAAAAAACTACTTGATTGAACACAAATTAAAGTATGATATGCTATTTACAAGGAAAAATGAAACTTCAAAAAGAAAAAGGAGGAAGAGGAGGACGAAGGACCTACTCTTTCATACGAGATTCATCGGGCTTGCCATTTACCATGACCATTTTTCTTACTACGCCATCTTTGACAAACTTGCGAATTACATACTCTAATCTCTTCGTTTGAATCCATGGTTGAATGAACCGAAACAATAAGTCTTACTGTTATCATTTAATTAATTAATTCAAGATATATGTATTCAATCAAGTAATTTAATAATAAAATTGAACTATTACACCTTGAGTGATATTCTTTCAGGCTTGACATGTGCAAAAGGTAATTTACTTTATTTAGTAATGCCACGGACGTTAGTGCAAAAAGATGATATAGAATTTTGATGCAAATAAATAATCAATATTACACAAAGCAGATCTTGCAATAGGTTGACAAGATTCAGCATATGATTATTCAAATAGATCATTTTATACAATGTCCATAACTTAGTTATACTATACTACTAAAAAAATCTTCTTTCAATTCATCCAATACATTACCACGGGTATTTTTCAAAAAAAAAAAAGGAAAAGAAATTATAAGTGAAAAGAAAGATGATTTACCTCATGGATGCAATAAATTGAGAATAAAACAACCGAAATTATAAGAGAAATTAAAATAACGATACGTTGGCCCGTTGATGAAGTGAATCTTTGTTGATTGAAGATTGAAGAAAGGTATCATGGATACAAGCTTAATTTTTGCAACATGCTTGATATCGCTTTCTGTGTCCACACTATGTCCTGTACATACATGAATTCATAACCCATCACATTAAATTAAATGATATGAAGTATAACATATATAATCATAAATATGTACATACATACACATAAATACATATAAAAATTAAAAAAATATATCAAAAATGAAGGGCAAATTGCAAATGCTTTTAATAAACTAATAATTAGGAGTATATAGATAGATTCTATAACTTTTAAAGCTCATTAAAACTTTTGGAAATATATGCATATCCCAAAGCATTACTAAAGCCACAAAAGCATTGCTATTCATGGCCCTTTTGGTGATGATCTTGGGTTCTAGTGATGGTTTAGGGCTTAATTAGTTATTTTTAAAAGTTATAAATTATAAAGTCTCACTTTGCAAGTTTTAGAAAGTTTATCCATACTTAACCAATAATTTAAGGTATGTAATCATCTTGAAAATGAATGAATTACCTATGAAACTGAAATTGTTAGTGCCTCATTTTCTCCTTGGCAAATTACTACTATGTTGAGTAGATGAAGTTGAATTCAAAGTGTCCTCAGCATTAGGATCTTGAGCACCGAAAGCAACAATGGAGCCCCATACAATAGTGAGACTAAATATTGCAAATCCAGCGAGCATAGCCATTCCCATTGGTGCTATTGATTCTGTGGTGTCAATGCTTGATGTAGTTCCAATAACTAACCAAACGAAAGATGGTTTATGAAACCTTCATTAGGAAATTCAAGCTTTTTAAACAATGACTTTTTATGAGTTAAAAAGAAAAAGATCCAACGTGGTCTTTAACAGGAGTGTAGACAAGTAAAAGGTTGCTCACAAGTTATTAACTTATAATTCGAATTTGAGCCGATATCTGTCTAAATTTGTACTCATAAATTTATAATCTTGACTTGATTTGTGTATACCTTTATCCCAACTTGTTTGTTTCTTTATCTAAGATAACATGATTTTGCCACATAGATTCAATGCAAAAATAGATAACACATGATGTATAATATATGCATCATTCGATTTGTTTAAGAAAATAACCTATACTTATAAAGTCCAATTTGATTTACTTTTCCATTTATATAGTTTTGATTTATGACTTGACGTAATTTTGATCTAAGTAGGACTTAAAAATTACAAACTCCAAAACTAATGCTTAAGGTGCATATTAATTCTATAAGCTCTCAAAATCTTATTTCATCTTTTTATAACTTTCACATACAAACACGCACACACGCACACACACACACACATATAAAAAACATTTTGATTACCTTAAAACCATCTCAAATACTTTAAAACATTGCTAAAAAGATTTATTGGTAGTAGCAGCTTTTGGTATTAATAATGTTTAGAGGTACGTGCATATTTTTAATAATTATAAGAGGCAAAAACATGCTTTAAAAAATTTCAAGGTTAGGTATGACAGAAGTTCCCATTTTGTACACTATTGTGTAGGTGTATATTCCTTGTATTTGAAAACGAAATCTATCAATTTGAAACTTTTTCATTTTTTTTTCCCCTTCAAAAGATTACTACATACACTACAATCATAAAATGAAAGTGCGAGAGAGAGTTTGCGTATATTCTCTCTTTCTCTCTCTCTCTCTCTCTTTAGGATTTGAATCCTCTAAAAATTTAGATAAAGTTAGAAGATAATCAATAGTTAAAATCAAAGAAAAAAGATAATATCAAAAGATATTTTAAAAATCTAAATAATCTCAATTATTGAATCTTATAATTTTACCTAAAGTATTTTAAATGATCCATTTTAGTTTTATACCTAAAATTAATAATATTTATAATCCATGTCCAATATGGAGTAAAAATATAATGAAGCTTTTAATTCTTAGTGTCTCATTATGTGGATTTATTTCTTAATTGTTTGAATAAGTGAGTTGTTAAAATAAACTAACTTTACCATTAATTCAGTGACTAAGCATTTATTTACTTGAAGGTAATAGAAAGAAAATAACAAAATACTTTCTATTATATTATTTTCTTGAAAATTAGTCAAGAAAGTTTTATTCCATGTAACTTTTTTATTTATTCCCTCTCTATAGGGGATGGTTGTTATCTTTTGTAAAGTGGTATGTTTTAATTAAGAAAAAAAAAAAAGAAATGTTATTTAGTGTTTATTAGGAGAAAGACCAAATAGGAATTACGATTGTTACATTTTCGTTCCCACGTTGACATTTGATGTATACAATGATATATTGAACACCCAAATAGTAATTGCTGGCTGCGAAGACCTTATATTGAGCTACAATATACGTCTGTAGGGAGAATCGCCTCACCATCATATTAGATATGAAATGTATAATTAATAGAAAATAGCTTTTTTTATATAGAGCAATAATAACATTCCTATCAATTGCAATCACCATGTTTTAGACATTAAAAACATATATAGAAAATAATAATGAGTACTTTAGGAACTTGTTAAGATGGTAAAGAAGAAATTTTAAACCTTTTTATACACTTGCTTCTCGTGAAATATGTAATAAGCTCGAAAAATATATAAATTATTTTTTTTTCTTTTTAACAAGTGCTCCGCCTCATTTATTAATATATTCATATTTTACATTTTCTAAAAAGAAAATCATTACATGCTCATATAGTTTATATATATATATACATAGTTTATGAGGACGTGAAAGGTAGAAATTATAAATATAATGAAAATAACATATCCACGCTGGATAAGCCATAAGAGGCAGAGCCATGGTCTCATGACTCTTCAGTATTCTTCCCTCCTTGAATACCATATCAGTCATAAGACTAGGGATGTATGGTGATGTAATCTTAAATTCAACAGTATTTTATGAAAGAAAGTAGTAGCTGGTCAATAAGGCACGCTGTGTCTTGTTTTAGAAAATAAAAAAAAAAATCAAAAATGAAATAATATTAACAACTTACCAAGCATAATCACGACTTGAGGAACTGCTCCTAACGCATGATACAAACTAGCACCAAAGAATCCGGTTCCAAAGTTTTGGAAAAGCAGGTCTGAGCCCGAAGCAATATACTGCGAAGCAGCTACAGCAAATACGCATATACCAGCACAAGGAACAGCTCACCCCATAACTCCGTCGTGCATGGCAAGAACCCGTAAGTCGAAGTGCAAGTCACGGTGGTGGACCGAAGACTTCCATTCGAGGGCGGCTCGATAATTCGATCAACCCCATCCGACATTGGTTCAATAGTCCCGGCCCTAATGGACCGACTATATACCTTGTTAGTACGACCAGAAAGATTATGAATGCAACTGTCATTATTGTCTTAGGGACAAAATCACTATTGATACACCAGTAACCAAAATGAGAAGCTATCTAAGTATATATAGAACTTAGAAGACCAAATAGGCCAATTTTCAAACAAATGTCTAGGATGACTCACTCACCTTGCATAAGGAATAATTTAGCCAGGTTTAGATAAGCTTTTTAAACTTTTAAAAGAAATCTTTATCTTATCATAACTTTAAAAAATATATAAATAACTTCCAAACTATTACATGTTTAGTGAAGAAATTCAAGATATATACATGTTTTCAAAAGTTTTGCATAGATAAAGTCGTATTTTAATAATTTAAGGGTTTATCTGCATCTAATCAGTAATTAAAAAAGTATATCTACACTTCACTCTTTAAAAAAGAATATATTATCATAGTCTACATTATGGATTATAACATGAGGAATTCTGAAGAAAGCAACACAACCGATTTAAATTATAGTGGTTGGTGTAAGAAAAAAATTTACAATTAATCCTTAATGTCTATCTATTTTTTTATTTGAGCCCTCAACCTTGTTCCATTTAATTAGGATCCTTAATGTCTTTCTATTGTTTTATTTTAGCCCTCAACCTTTTTCCATTCAATTAGGACCCTTAACATTTTTCCAAAACTTTTACAAAAATAGAACATTTATCAAACCTAATAAGTTTTTTATCCATTCTTGAGGTGTATCACTTTTTTATTGGTCTGCAATAGTTAATTCAATAGAAAAATAATATTATATATATATGATTAAATAATATAGTAACAAAAATAATGTTAAATATTTTAAACACATAATATAATAGAAAATAGTAACATATGCAGAAAAGAAAAAGTAACAGAATTTGAAAAAAAAAATTATGTAGACCCGAATGACATTAGCTGACTATCCTAAAGCCAATAAGAAGTTGACGTATATCAAAGATAGACAAAAAAATTCAATGGAGTTCAAAAAGATTATATCTTTTATAGAAGTTTGAAAATTTTAGGAATTCAAGTAGGAAAAAAAAAATTAAGGATTCAAATAAGTATACAATGTTTTCCTCAATTTTATAATTTCTAGGCCAAGTTTGATATTTATATATTCACTCATATGTCATAGTAATAATAGAATTTTGCATTTGTCGAGGTTTATCTAATAAAAGCTGCAAACCCTAGTTTTGATTCTCAAAATCCCCATGCTGATAAACCCTAGCTAATTGAACTAACATTCCAAGTAATTGTTTAACACAAAGGATTGTATAAGACAAAAAAAAAAAGTACATAGGTTTCTTGTATTGTTGTACTCGCTGAACCACTTTGGAGAAGATGAAGACATGATTAAATTATATATATACGTTTTAAATGTATGTTATTGTTATGTTGAGTCGATTTTTCAATTAGCAATCACCTGGCATGTTTTGTTATGATTTTGTGTGCTTAGATGCTATCTATCAGTCAGATTATTTGGTCAAAAACCGAAATCAAAAAGTTACTGGAGATGTAGCACCATCAGTGTATGATTGATCAATATAAAAATGAGAGATTGCATGCATCAATGTACCTATATATTCAACTTGGAAGTCCTAGGAAAAAGAAGAAAAAAAAAAATACTGAAAACTAACACAAACGGCAGATTCGATAAAGAAATTCATTTGCTGCAACCTTCGAGGTATTTTTCTAATACGAAAGGCGCATAAGGCAATGCTTGCATTATTTTATGGTTAAAAATCCTCGTACTATGTCATATTGTCGCCTCATGGTCACCTACTATTATATGTAAAGCATTACTTTACTCCCGTGTCTTAGAACACGCGCAGCACTGGAGCATAACTCGGCTGAAAAGAAACAGGCTTGCTCTCGAGATTTTGTTTCTGCTAATAATCCTAATAGTCCTGCTTTATAACAGGCCAGTAATCCTACCTAGGTAACATGTAACTCCAACCTAGAGGGCTTACCTTCAAACAGAAAAATGTAACATGCCGCTATATCTAAAGGATTTGATCCAAATATACCACTATGAACCACAGAACAATTGCATTAAAGATAAGTAGGTAAAAAACTAGAAAACTTTAAAACGACCAGGATAAAGCACAACAACAGGACTGTAGATGATCCACAAGTATAATAATATGATACATGATGTGTCACGACCTTTACAGAGTACTACTAATCTTACAACTGAATCCCCTAATATTTGCATTACTCTTTTAGACTCAACTCATGGCAGCATACTCGTAGTGTTACAAAAGGCTCCAAAACCTTAATACAATGAAGGGAATAGCTTAGGGAGTAAGAAACACAAGAAAAAAAGGCTGTCTCGCACCAAACCACATTTAGCGGTTGGCTAAACCTTATGGGAGCTAGTTAAGGGGTGTCCCATGCTCAAGCTAGATAATTTCTGTCGTGAAATCTCTAGATAGAGCCATTGGCTGCACACTTGAATAACATTTTAAAAAATGTAGCAAATAAATGAGAAAAAATTATCCAAAAATGGAAAAGTAGTTAAGAGTCTAATCAGTTCCCTTTTTATTATAAATGTACATAGATGACTAAATTTATCATATTAATATATTGGGCCAAGCTTACTAATTATTTGGATTTGACTTCTTAGGTTAGGTAGTAGGGTCCAAAGAGTTCGGTTCATGATTAGGATGACTTAAGGAGAATTGATTTAATAAACTTGAAACAGGAATTATTGAACCGATTCATTCTTCTTCAACCTTTTTTAGATAGACTCATGCACTCATAAGAATGACTATTGACCTTAGTCCATTAACAAGCTTGTTTAGGATAATTATAAAATAACCAAGCACTATCCCATTTGTCAATCACCAAGATGATTGAGTACATATCATCACCTAATAACTTATAAATATTCAGTCATTCTTCCTCATTTATGACACTTGAAAAGATTAGGAGAATGACATTTTACTACATAATCTCTACTCTAAAAGATCGAATAAATAGCTCAGACAATTTAAGATCTCAATCATATAAGCTAGAAAGTCAACATCCAAGATTTCTTAAACTCCTATCTATCACTTCTATATTTAAGGAATTGACACTATCAGTTCCTCCTTATCATTCTTTTAAAATTATCCCATTGTGTGTCATCTTCATATCACTACTTTGAAATTATATGTACATGTGTAGTGTAACATGACCCTTCAGTACCCACATCTACAATGTATATACAAATCAAAATGAAACTATCTATTTAAGCCTCTAAGAAAACAATTTCGAAATGATCCATTTACTACAATTTTGAAATGATACATTTACTTACCTTCTAGTTAGACCGTGCTCCAACACTAAATCAACACACTAGGTCGGTTGACTCAAAACCGATTCAAATAGTCCGAGGGTCATGGATGGTTCAGCTGTTGGGCTCCTGGAACTGTTGGATCCAAGCCAGTTCACCAACAAAATTCAAGAAAAAAATAAATCGCATGTGAGGTCTCCAAGCTACTGGCAATTATGTGACAAAGGGCAGGCATTATCCATTCAAATTGAATGACAATGTCTACATATTGAAAATGGGCAGCACATGCCAAATGCTACCCACAGAAAAAAAAAAAAAAAAAAACCATTTAATTGCCTATAAATTTAAGTTCCTTTTGCTGAAGCTCAGCAACTCACACAAATGTGCACACAGAGAGTGACTGTCCTACACGACCTATCTCCGAATAGTTTGTTAATAGTTTCCCCTCCCTTGTGAATATTTTCTATATTCGTTAGAGATTGCGATAGGTTTTCTTTGGCTAAGCTCGTTTTTGTACTTACCAAGTATAGCTAATCGACCCCACACTAGACCTAGTGCACATGTTGTGTTCGGTGATGTGATGCGTGCAGGCATTCTCGAAGAATACAAATAACCTCTGGTCTTTTACAGATTGGCGAGCACCTGGGATAACTGAATAAATTTACCATTTACATGAACCCACGACAAAGCAATTCATGTGGCATGTCCACTACACTGTCTGATATACAAAATACAAACAGGAACATTGTGATCGTATTTATAAGCATCGTAGCAATGGAAGAACAAGGTTTGCATAATTTATAGTGTATCTTAATTTATGCAAATATGCCGTTTAACCGTGATTGACAAATGCTGTAGTTTTCCATGAGAATATTTGCATGTGAGGTTACTTATTCGTCAATGATCATCACCATCATCATCTCCATCTTCTTCTTCTTCTTTCCTTTTATTTGGACCTTAACATTTTCAAAATCTCGCAGAAATAAGATTTTTATCAAATTTAGTTGATTTCTTATCCATTCATAATATATATTAACTTCAAATTAGTTCATAATAATTAATTTAATAATGTGATAATATTAAATATATTTAATTATATAATATAATAAAAATAATAAAAATACAAAAAAAAAATTAAAGGTAAGAAAAGGGAGGCTAGAAAAAATTATGCAAACTTCAGCTACCTTAGCTAACTACACTAAAGGCCAATCGGAAGCTATTATGTGTGCCCAAGATGTATGAAAAATTTAACAAATTTAATGAAGGTCCTATTCCTATAAGATTTTTTAAAAAAAAGTTGAGAATTCAAATAGAAATGAGGGAGAAAAAATGAATACTATCGATAAAAAAAAGGTAGGTAAAAGTTAAGACTAAAAGTGTACTATCCTAATAGTTAAATAAATAGTCAAATATCTGCAGAATTTGGAGGAAATAAGAAATGAAGGAAACATATTTATAGCATGATAAAATTACTTAAAGACAGTACACGAGGAGAGAGAAAATGTCTGGATGCTGAAGTTAATCCAAGCTAGAACAGAGCACAAAAACTGCCCTTGACCAGGAAGTACAACTCAGTTGATAAGACCCTTTTCTTAAGCCTAGAAGGTTTTAGGTCTTGAATCCCCACAGAACAACTTGCCCCTAGTGGTTTCCCTCTCATGATTAGTCCAAAATGAATCCAGGGTAAGCAAGTGATAGAACTTGCCTAACACAATACATATACAGTCAGCTCTTGCTTCAAATCCATACACATGACACGTCCACTTCCAGCAAGCTGATGGGAATTCGTTGCATCATCTAAAATTGATGAAAATCTGAACTAAAGCTTGCTTGGGTGAATGTAGTGCAAGCTGTAGAATAGGTCTTGCACAAATAGATGAAAGTATGAAAATTCATCGCATCGTTACAAATTCATTTAGGCATAAAGCAAGCTTCCATTGCTTGATCAAACATAAACATGAAATATCACTATCCAACGACTGACGTCAGAGATTGCTACCAAAATGTATCATCACACAAGCAAATCCTTATACGACAGGCTAGTGTAGGATGACTCTAAACTTGTTTTGGTATCATTTTATCAAAAATATTTGTTGCGGTTTGAACAGCTTGCATTTGATCTAAGCGCAGATAACTAGAGTCTACAATTGCGGAATTTTAGTAATTGTCAGATAGCTCAAACCTCATCGTGTCACAGTGAAAAGGGACCCCCAGTCCCATATGTACATGGACAGTACGAGGGTAAAAAATAATAGATAAATGAATAAATTCAGTGAACTAACTGATCAGGTCCTTGATGCCTGTAGAAATGAGGGGCAGCTTCTGTCAACCATGCTGGATCAATGGAAATGACATTACGCATGTACTGTCGGTCAGTTGAGACAATAGAGTGGTAAATAACCCATTTGGGATTAACTCTGCAAGAACAGAAGTTCCGCTCAGATGATTTTACAGAAATCAAGATGAGAGAAACATTCTTCTTGGAATAAGACAAAACCAAACATATTATAATCCAACCCACAAGAAAATCACGAGATGTAAAGGTTTCTGCTGTATACGCACCTAAATAATACTGATGATGGGTGAATATAGACCTCCTGAGAAGTCCTAACAGTTTTGTATATGCCATCATGCCTATATGCCTATTAGCAAATCATGACACCATTAGTACGAAGTTAGCCACCAACAAATACACTTGTTAGCGTGTTAAGGAATAAAAAGAAAAAGCTAAAACTAAGATAAAATAACTTCACAACAAAAAGGGAATCCAAATAACAACCTCTAGACAACAAGCATTGGCAAAGAACCCAGCAGCAACTGCCTTTCTGACAACCTAAGACAGTGGGGAAATAATAAGAACAGCTAGCCAGGATTGACTTCAAAAGAATGATGTGGATGAATACAAGAAGGTATGCAAATATTGAAAATAATTCACCCGGATTACAATAAAAAAGGATTAAAACCAAAAACATGAGTATCTAGATAACAAGATCTCCAATATTTTAAAGCAAAAAGATGTAATGATGTGAATTGATTCCTATTTTGGCTAGCACCAGGAAGATCCATGCTCTCTGAGAGCTACCAAGCAAAGATTCTATATGGTGTTTACCCCAAAACTCATTCATGTGCAGTAGTGAAACCCTTTGCTATGTAGATAAACTAAGGTTCATATGCTTTTGCTCCAGGAACACACTCCGTACTCTTTTAATGTTTGTTCATGCTATGTATAGTATTCACAATACTTAAATGTTACCATGGTAACTAGTAGTTTTAAATGGAAAATGGTATTAGAAGGCAAACATAGCATCCAACAAAATAGCAGTCAGATATTGGTTAGCCAATGCAGAAAATATCAATAAAATATATTTCTCTACTTTAGTTAACCACCACGATCTGCCAGCCGCTCACTATTATTGCCCTCTCCTACTGCTACCTACCACTAGAATCTATTAGTTACCACAACCAACTTTAGTATTGGTCCAAATCATGTAAATATGATATGGACTATTATATGTATTACTTAACATTCCCCTCACTTGCGGATTGGGACTTTAACTAAAATCCATCAAGTAAACAACTTAATTAAATAAGAGTGAAATGGAACTTTTGCATTGATACTATGTTGAAATTAGTACCACAACCAACTAATCTAAAAACTTAAGTTAGTAGATTTGGTATGGTTATTATATTTATTATTTAACCATTACTAAACAAGATTTGACTAAGGTTGTGAAACCCTGATTGCAAGTTGACTTGAGCAAGTAAAAGGGTCAAGGATTGAGTGGTCGACCCAAGTCAAACTGGTCATTGATGATAAATATATTTCATATTTTAATTGCAAAAGACCTATAATTCATTTTTCAATTGTAACAAATAAGAATCATTTAAACTTACGTATTTATTCTAATTAAAATAAATAATCAAATGAAACAAGTATCAGTATTTCTGTAAGTTAAAATATATATATATAGAAGACAGAGATATTATATATTCAAATTCATGAAACAATTAATAAAACAAATCCATTCACGTAAGACATTGGTTGATATGGTTCCAAGGGGGAAGGCTTCAGATATTCCTCCGATTAATGTATATCAGAGGAAGGGAGGGGGTTAGTAAGAGTAGTGTGATAGTATAGTATAGTAATATTGTTAGGGAATAATGGGAGTGTATTATGTACGTGTTATAAAGGGTGGTGGTGGTGTGTTGATTTGTAATTAGTTGTGTAAAGAGTATATCATAACCGGAATAGAAATAGGAGCAGTTGATCTATCAAGGAAAGAGTGGCTAGTTGGGGACGTGGCACAGGCTAACATAGAGGAAAGAGTGGCTAGTTGGGGACATGACATAGGCTAACATGGAGACGGATCTGGCAAGTAATGTTTCTAATATAAATAAGATGAGATTATGGAGCGAAAGGCAATTAGAAATCATTCTCCAAAACTGAGTTTGTTGCGGAGTGAGAAGAGCTCTGGCTGGGTGTGGCTCAAGTACTACCCTTGGTTCCTAAATTAGTAATAGCTAGATATCTTTACCGAATATTCAACTCCAAGTTATTGCAATTTGGTTCCGTTGCCAAGAAACTCTCCATCGGAGTTGACAGACAGAGATATAGAATTTCAGTTACGTGATTTCAAGTCGGACTTGTGACTCCAATCTGTTGACAGCTAGTTGCACAATGACGAGGATGGAGACTCGAGTAGACGCATTAGAAAAAAATATGGAAGATATCCATAATGAAGTAGCTGAGATTCAACATCAATTGATGTCATTAGATGGAGAACAGAAGTTGATGCTTGGAGAGGTCACATATATACAAGGCAAGATTGATCGAATGTAAAAATTAATAGGGGATATTTAGATAAGCAAGGACACAGGTGGCAATTCTAAAGGTGGATCTTCGGTGGTGAAGGATCATGGCAAACGATTGGAAGGTGTTTGACATACGGAAATTAGTTTTAATTTTCCATTTGGAGACATACATGAGGTAGAAATGGATGATGAGTTATGTTTAAATGCGTCATGATTAATTTTATCGGTGTTTAATGGAGTAGATCCTTCCAATTGGATATTAATGGCAGAACAATATTTCGCAGCTCAACATACAAGGGAGGACTAGAAGGTCGTGTTGTCCGCAATGTGTATGCGAGGACATTGTAATCACTGGTTTAGAATGCTTCAACGAAGGGAAATCAACTTGACCTGGTCACACTTGAAAACGGAAATTATGAAAAGATATGGAGGACAAATGGCCTCTAATCTTTTTAAGAGTCTCTCTCAACTTAGACAAAATGGAACAGTTTATCAATACATAGAAGATTTCAAGTCGTTGACCTCACAAGCACCAGCTATGCCAAAGATGCAATTGCTAGGATATTTTTTGGGCGGCCTACGAGATTCTATTCAGACGTGTGTGGATACTTTCTCACCGTCAACCTTGGAACGTGCTATAAATCTAGCTATGAAGATAGAGAGGGAGTTTGACTGCAAAATTTTCATTGCAACGAAGCAAGGTCATGTTGGTCATGGTGATATATGACCACACCATATACGTCCTCAATTATCCAATAGACCTAGCAATCTAGGATCAAGCTTATTTTCAGCTTCGTCTGGACAACTAATGTTCCAAACTCCTCAATTTACTAGTGGTGATGAAGCACAGATGAACACTAGTGAAAATGTGTCGATGTTACGGAAGTCGGATTCGACTACTGGTGTAGGATCACAAGTGGCTTCTAGCTCTGGTGTGGCTAAAGAGGGCAATCATCGTTCCCATGGTAAAAAACAATTGTCTCATGCGGAATTCCTTGACAAAAAGGCAAGGGGATTATGTTTCAAGTGTGATCAACCCTTTAGTCCTAGCCATCGTTGTTCGAATAAGTTTCTCCAATTGTTAGTGTTAGAAGAAGAATCCATGGGTGATGATGATGGGGAGAATAGACAAAATGGATTTGGGGAACCATTGTTGTCATTATCCTTAATGGCAATGCAGGGTTTCAAAGAACCATGCACCATGAAGATGAAAGGTATTTTAGCTTCTACTCATGTATTTATTTTGGTAGATAGTGGAGCAAGTCATAATTTTGTGTCCAAAAGTTTGATGATGCAACTTGGATTGCCATGTACGAACACTTGCAGTTTTAGAGTGACTTTAGGGGATGGACATACTATCGAATCCCAAGGCTATTGTGATAATTTACTACTTAGTGTGGGGAAGTATGAAACCTCTATGGATTGTTATGTGATAGAATTGCGGAGTGTGGATGTGATATTAGGTGTGGCATGGTTGAAAACTTTAGAAGTTAGAGTTGATTGGGCTAAGATGACGATCAAGGTTGTGAAGTTAGGAGAGGAATTTCTGTTGTGTGGAGACCCCACTCCATGTTGATTCCCTATTTCATTTAAATCCTTGCAGAAGTTGGAAGATACGAATGAGTGTAAAATATTATGGGTGTTGGAGAAGACAACTAGTGGAAAAGAGGGTAGTCAGGATGCAGTTCTGGACGCTTTATTGGCAGGTTATGTAGATATCTTTGAGAATCCATCCAGGCTTCCTCCTAACCGATCAATGGAACATCATATTCCATTACTTGAAGGGAAGGGCCCAGTCTTGGTTCGTCCAAACCGGTATGCATATGTTCAAAAAAATGAAATAGTGAAGTTGGTTCGTGACATGTTAGAAGCAGAAATTATTCAGCCTAACACTAGCCCTTTTTTCTAGTCTGGTGATTTCAGTAATGAAGAAGGATGGTTCATGGCGATTTTGTGTGGATTATAATTCTCTTAATGAGACCACTATTCTTGAAGTTTCCCATCCCAGTTATAGACGAGTTACTAGATGAATTGTTTAGAGCTAGTGTATTCTCTAAGATTAATCTTAGGTCAAGGTATCATCAGATTCGGATGGCTTCCGAAGACATACACAAGACAGCATTTCGCACTCACCATGGTCATTATGAATTCCTTGTCATGCCATTTGAGTTGACAAATGCCCTAGCTCCTTTCCAAGTGATGATAAATGAGATCTTTAGACCATTTTTATGACAATTTATCTTGGTGTTTTTTGAAGATATTTTAGTGTATAGTGTTGACTTGCGTACTCATGTTCAACACTTAGAGCAAGTTTTCGCCATTTTACAACACCAACAGTTTTATGCTAATAGAAAGAAGTGTTTATTTGGACAAGCAGCATTGGAATATTTAGGACACATTATTTCGAAAGAAGGGGTGGCAATGGATCCAATAAAGGTTCAGTCGGTTCTTGATTGGCCTCGATCACATACCCTTAAAGGTCTTCATGGATTCTTGGGTTTACCTAGATATTACCGGAAGTTTATCAAGGATTATGGGAAGATAGCAAAACCCTTGACTAATATGTTAAAAAAAATATCTATAGTTTTGGATGGTCTAATCAAGCTGAAGTTGCTTTTACTAGATTGAAGAATGCCTTGGTCATAGCACCGGTTTTAGCTAGGCCTGATTTCTCCCAGACATTCATTGTTGAATGTGATGCTTTGGGAAAGGGATTAGGTACTGTGTTACAACAAAATAATCAGCCCATTGCTTATTATAGTAAAGCCCTTGCGGATCGCACATTAGCTAAGTCCACCTATGAAAAAGAGTTAATGGCGTTAGTGTTGGCTATACAGCATTGGCGGTCGTATTTGTTGGGCAAGAAATTCATTGTTAAGACGGATCAAAAAAGTTTGAAACATTTGCTTCAACGACGGGTTATTACTCCCGATCAACACAATTGACTTCCTAAACTGTTAGGATATGACTTTGAAGTGCAATATCGCAGGGTTTAGAAAATACGATGGCTGATGTATTTTCTAGGGAGTTTGATGAGTTGCAGTTGGCACAAATCTCAAGTCCAATCTGGACAAATTTGGTTGCCATTAAGAGTGCGGTGGAGGCTAAACCTCTAAACCTATTTTAGCGTTGAAGCTTCAGTTCCTACAGAAGGGTGAGTCAGCTAGACAAGGATTCCATTTAGCACATGACACCTTGTTTTATCATGGCAAATTGGTGGTACCTACTCAATCTAAATGGCCACAATTGTTCTCGCATGAATTCCATTCTTCACCAATCGGGGGTCATGTGGGCTTTCTTCATACTTACAGACGGTTAGCTACCAATGTATATTGGATCGGGATAAAATAAGATGTGGTCAAATTTGTGGCCGCTTATGCTGTGTGTCAATAGCAGAAGTATCAAACCTTGGCACTAGCTAGACTTTTGTGTCTTTTGCCTATTCCAGAGGCTATTTGGGAAGACATTTCTATGGACTTCATTGGGGTCTTCCCAAATCTAAAGGGTTTGATGTTGTTTTAGTCATAGTAGATCGGATATCTAAATATGGGCATTTTATCCCTACCAAGCATCCTTATACAGCTAAGAGCGTAGCTGAATTATTTGTTAAGGAGGTGGTCCGTCTTCATGGTGTTCCGAAGACCATTGTAATTGATCGGGATCCAACGTTTGTTAGCAAATTCTGGGTGGAATTGTTTCGTCTACAAGGTACTCTTCTTCATTTTTGTACCGCATACCACCCTGAAACAGATGGACAGACCAAAGTTTTAAATCGTTGTTTAGAATGATATCTCCAATGTTTCATGGGTGATCATCCTACACAATGGGGGGCTTGGCTTCCTAGGGCAGAGTTTCATTATAATACTGCCTATCATACCACTTCCAAGTTAACTCCATTTGAGATTGTTTATGGACATCCTCCTCCAATTTTAAGGTCTTTTGTTGACAAGGAAGTGCATCATCTGGAGTTACGGACAGTATTACGAGACTATGATGCTATTCTTCATCAATTACGGTAGAACTTAGTTCATGCTCAGTCCTTGTATTGCCAAAATGCTAATAAGCATAGACGTCATGTGGAGTTTTTGGTGGGTGATTGGGTCTTCCTGAAGCTCTGACCATCCTTACAACCACATATCAAAACTACATCTTCTTCTAAGTTGTCTCCACGTTTCTTCGGGCCATTTCAGATTATCGAACGCATTGGCAAGATGGCTTATAAATTGCGTCTTCCTCCGCACTACCGCATTCATCTAGTTTTTCACATTTCACTTCTTAAGAAGGCTATTAGGTTGTTCTCCTCGGCTCTAGATATTCCATCAGACTTGTCTGAAGAAACTGAGACTTCTACTCATCCACCCGTAGCAATTCTGGGTTGTCATTTTAGGCGCGAGGGTCAGATAGAGATTCCTCAAGTGTTGGCACAATGGCAAGGTCAATCTTCAGAGGATGTTTCTTGGATGGATACTTCTGTTTTTAACTCCCTCTTTCCGGATTTTGTCTTTAAGGACAAGGACATCTTTTCAGGGGAGGCAATTGATATGGTTCCATGGGGGAAGGCTTCAGATATTCTTCCAATTAATGTATATCAGAGGAGGAGGGGAGGGGGTTAGTAAGAGTAGTGCGATAGTATAGTATAGTAATATTCTTAGGGAATAATGAGGGTGTATTATGTACGTGTTATTAAGGGTGGTGGTGGTGTGTTGATTTATAATTAGTTGTGTAGGGAGTATATCATATCTGGAATAGAAATAGGAGTAGTTGAACTATCAAGGAAAGAGTGGCTAGTTGGGGACATGGAACAGGCTGACGTGGAGGCTGATCTGGCAAGTAATGTTTCTAATATAAATAAGATGAGATTATGGAGGGAAAGTCAGTTAGAAATCATTCTCCAAAACAGAGTTTGTTGCGGAGTAAGAAGAGCTCCAGCTGGGCGTGGCTCAGGTACTACCCTTGGTTCCTAAATTTGTAATAGCTAGAGATCTTTACCAGATATTCAACTCTGGGTTATTGCATTGGTTATTTATAGCTTACACAAGCAAGAAAAATATAGGTTAGTAGCAGTGTGAGACACAGAAATTCAAGTATCATGCATCAATGATTATGCAGTGTAGTCCCACATCACTCACATTAGAAAACTATCCTCGGATGATTGTATATAAATAGTCTGCCCAGCCCATGTTCTCATCACTAGCCTGTAAGCTATTTCATACGTTAGTAAAGTGCACAACTTCGTATTTTGGATAACGTGTTTGTAGTCCAAGAGCTAGTCCATGGGTATCATTCTGACAAGGGCAATGTACTCTAAATGTCAACATTCAAAAAGCTTAAATCACTACTAGTTGGAGTTTTTTCGGAGACAGCCCTTTCTTGTATGAATTTTCCCACTCATTTCTCTGAACTTCTATCCCAATGCTTTTCAACTACTAAGTTTTCCTTTAACATTAACATTCATGGGTTGCTTCTTTAACTCTAAAGTTTCGCTTCAATATGACCTGTTTTCCCCATATTTGTTTGCCCTAGGCATACAAGTCTTTTTCAATATCCTTACGAAAATGTCCAACTCTCCTTCATTTTCCTATCATTCAAGATGCAAGGAGTGTCTTACACACTTATGCTTCATCAATGATCTTTTGATATTTTGTAAGGGAGCCTTATCCTCAATGTCTTTAGTTAATCAAGTCAAATTTCTTGAGATCAAGGCATTGCAATCTTATTTGCAGAATTTTGAGGAAATTAAATGCACTGCAAGTTAATGGTTAGGAGGCATTCCTCCTTGAAGCTGAGAGTAGCAAGGATATTTTCCTTAGCAGCTAGAGGGACATTCAAAAAGGAAACATGACTTTTACTCTCATTGGCTCAAAGACTTGAATTAGGTGAAAGCTTAACCTAATTCTTGGACCTCTAAATTTCTCTATTTTGCAGGTAGGCTTCAATTCATTAAATCCATGATCTCCATGCAAGTCTATTGGGTGTCAACCTTCTTATTGCTAAAGAAAGTAGTCAACCAAGTAAAGCCTTAATGAGGAATTTTCATTGGAGTGTTCATCCCAATGTTTCAAGGACAGAGTGTGCTGGATGTTGTTTACAATCCTTTTGATGAGGGTGGTTTAAATTCCTAGGCTTAAAGATTGGAACAAAGTGGTTGAAATTAAGCCTGTGCAGCATCTTTGTAGAGGGGACTTGTGAGTTTTCATGAGTTGGATTCACTCTTCTTTCCTTAACGATCTAGATTTAGACTACCAGACCTCTCTCCGCTTGCTCCTGGACTAGGATCAAACTTTTAAAGCTTGGATCTTTCTCTCTCTTGTGGTTCTCTTGGGTAGTGGGTGCTGATTAAACAATCTCTTTGTGATCTCTCTTTCAAGCCCCAACTAGCCCCTTAGACAGCCTTTACAGCTCAAGAGTTATTGCCAGTTCAGCTCTCCTCTAAATGCAAGGCTGTTTTCTATAATAGAAGGTGAAGATTGGTACCCTCCACTGGGATCCCCAAGGATCACATCATTACTCCTCCTGTCAAGCCCAACCCCTTGATAGCTGATAAATTGATTTGCACCCTTATCCAGATCTGGGAGTTAGGATCAAGGGTGCTTAACATGTGTTGAAGCCACAAGGCACTAAGGTTCAGTGGCATAATGTTGTTGTTGCAAGCAAGTCTATCCCTAGACATTCTTTTTATGCTATGAGTAGGTTATTGTACAAAGCTGAGAAGGATGGTTTTATTTTTGGCTTTTGTGTTAACACCAATGATGTCTTTCTTCTCTCTTTCCCTCTCTATCATCTACTCCTCTCTATCTTCTTTACTGGTTCTGATTCTGAACGACTTTGTCTTCTTAAAGGGTGCTACTTTTTTTTCAAAAACTATCTCAGGGTTGAAAATGTACCTTAGCAAACGAAAATGGTTCCTATTGGCTATCTTAAAATTATGGATTCTTTTGCATCCATCTTGGGTTGCAAATTCAGGCCCTCTACCCCCATCAAATATCTTGGATTATCACTCAGCACATATTGCAAGTTGTCTATGATTTGGAATGCGGTAGAGAAAACTGACAAAGAGCTTAGCAGCTGGAAATGTTGCTACCATTCAAAAGATAGCCGCCTTACTATCATTAGGAGCAATCCTTTGCAATTGCAGACTCAACTTAATGTTTCACTCACTAAATGTCAAGTTTGCTGCTTCAAAAAGATTGCAGAGGCATAAGTGCTCCTGGCAATTTAACAGCTAAAGCACTGTATCTAGCTTTCCTACCTACTTTATGTCATTTTTACCTATACCTGTCTTTTCAAAGGAAGAATTGAGAAAATCCAAAGAGACTTCATGGGGCAGCATCAGTGATAAAAAGGAAACTTCATCTAGTTAACTGGAACCCGTTTGTACCCTGATTTCCTTTGGGGGTTTGGGTATTAAAACTCTTCCCTTCTTTGATAAAGCTCTTCTTCTTGGATAGCTTTGAAGAATGCAGCAGAATCAAAATCTTTTTGAAGAGAGTCAAATAAAGATCTGATGGCAAAGGATGGTGTTCCAAAGATGTCTCTCCACCATATGCAAACTTGCCTTTCGAAGCATATCCAACAAGGCTGGAGACTTCAAAGCTCACATTTCCTTCCGAGTAGGAGGTATTAATTAAATATTTACACTCTGATGATGAACCTTAAAATGCACAATTTCCTTTCCTTTAGTATTTTTCAGTTTCAGATCATTTAGAAATCAAGGCTCTACTTCTTGCAACCCTGCTTATATATGTGACTTTCATGACTGGAGCTTGACTCCTTGAACAGATTTTTGTATTATATGGAAACTCACTCCTTAGAGTCAAAGAGGCTAGCATCTTACAGAGGCCCTCCAAAAAAAAAAGCTGTTCTCAGTTAAGTCATTCTATCGAACCCTATGTTACTTTCCTCAGCAACTTCTTGCCCTCAAATCAATTTGGAATTCCACAATGCCAATCAAACTTCTCTTTCTTCACTTGGACTACATGCTTAAACAAGATTCCTAATCCAGTTTCCTCTTTTCTTGCTCACAAAGGTGCAAAGATTTTATGGAATTTCATAATGAATTTAGCATATGCTGAGTTGTGCTTTCTTCCCTTCTGTGTCTATTTTATTCCCAGGAGCACATTAGTTAGCAACATTATATGAAGAAAATGCAGATTGCAATCCCTCGTTGTGTCCTCTTGCATTATGAGGGTGCAAAACAGACAAATCTCTGAAGGATTAGAGACATCATTTTTGGTATTGCTAGGTGATTTTCAATGTTTTTGGAGACTTTGTCTATATTATTGCTTAAACAACTCTCTAAACTTTGTTTTTCTTGATTTAATTTTCACCTTTTCTTCTTTTCCTGATCTCTTCAGTTTTTGTATGTTCCCCATGTACTTGAACAATTTCTCTTTATTTATCTATTTTACTCATCATCATATATCATTAATATAATATATATATGCAATCCTTCACGTATAGACTAGCATACTGATTGGCAAAGATAATCATGTGATGTGGATCAAATAAATGTGGAGTCAAACAATAATAGGCAGTTTTGAATTCACGATCTTCACTTTGATAACATGTTAAACTTTGATTCATGACCAATTATTTAAAACTGACCTTGCAATCTAGGACATCATATATTACATGTATGTAAATCAAATACAGATTTAGGGTGGGGGGGCGGTACTGGCACGGGTGCTTAAAGTATTGTGCATCGAAGTCCTTATGTCATCCTGATCCTATTTAGGTGAAAAGATTTGGTCCTTTCAGTTGCAGGTGTAATAAAGAGTGTCAAAAGGATATTTTTGTCACTATAACTGAAAAGTGAACCTAACAAGTTAATAACATACCAACAGCTCCTTCCATGAAAAATGCGGCCCCTTATCATCATGAATCTATTCCAAGGCTAAAGTAGAATAAAGGTACTGACAACATACCTGCATATCTCCTGCACAAGATTTCAAGGCTATTCCTAATCTCTGGGCTATTCTCCTGAGTTGTTCTCTGATCTCAATGATTTTTCTCTACAGCAAAGGCAATATATAAGGAAAACAAACCTTTCAATATGAACCTTTCAATATACAAGTAAAAGGAATATACCATTGAATGATAGTTAATATAGTTTCTATCACACCACTGGCGCGATTTGCCAGATTGAAGAAATCCTTTGTGCACATTTAGAAATGTCACGTGGTCACCCTACATGCATCAAAAAGATAATATAAATAGACCAAACAGACCTCTATGGAATCATTTCTATCATATCCCAAGAATCTAAAGAGTCAAATAGAAATATATATATATATATATATATAACTGCAAGCACACCAAAGGCAATGTGCTGCTTAAAAGCTATTCAACAATACCTAGTACCCAGAGTAGGGAAAGGTCAGCCCAGCATACTTAAAAATAAATAAATAACAAGCAGAACAAAAAAAGGTTCCTATAATGAGATGGCAGACACAAGAGGGGAACAACATCCAATCTAAGTATGGAAAACACTGATTGGCACAATATATATATATAAGCTTTCAAAAAATCAAAACTTAAATGAATCCTTATCAAGGGAAAAATTAAAAAGTTGAGATAGTATGGTATCTCTCAAAAATTTGATAGTGCCAAAATCATGCTACTTAGTTTTGATAGGCTCGAATCTCCAAGTTTTTTTACCTCCTTTGAGAAGGAAGCATTCTAAGAACCTAAACTGCCTCCTATAGTAACATTTCCTTTTTAGAAGAGTGTTACATGTCCCATGTCAGCAATCACACCCTACGCATACGTGTACCACAGACATTGGGCCAAAATCACCAACACTAAGGACCAGGATGTCCACCAGGAAGACGTGGGCAGTAGTGGAGATCATGGGGAAGGCAACTCAAACAAACAGAACATGGGGGAGGCACACGTAGGGGCAAAGGCAGACGAGGAATAGAAGTAGTGGGATAGTGGGGGAGGTTCTAGGATAGGAAAGCTAGGAAGAAAGGGGAGGGAAAATCATGTAACTATTGCTTTATATATGTATGGAAATGAATGGAAGGATATCAAAGTTTTAACAAAAAAATTGCCCCTTGAGATCTTAGGTTCTCTCTTAACGAGCCTAACAACTAAGTCATCATAGGAAAGCTAGGACGCAAGACTAGATCTACGGCTAAGGCAACCTCTAGCACACTCCACAAACCACACACACAACAACAAACCGCAACTGCTAACAAATTGGTATCAAAGCAGGAAGTGATGACCGATTGGAACAAGGTAAACCAACATCTAGAAGCCCTACAAGCAATGCATCAAGACGACCAAACTTGCCTGGAAAGGATGGAGGCTAGGCAGGATCGTTTCGCCAACCAGCTGGAAAGCCTGACAAAAGAAACATCCCAACCGAGAGAGCAGGGAATGGAGAAAGAAGGGATAAGTGAGACACACACGGACAGTGGAACGTCTGACCGGGGAAGCACCATGCCTAGGATGGTTCAGTGGGAATTTCCCAAGTATGATGGAGTGGAGAACTGCTTGGATGGTTCAACCACTGCGAGCAATTTTTCGAACACCAGCTCATAGCAGAAGAGGACAAGGTCAAGCTGGCTACCTTCCATCTAGAAGGAGATGGGTAGTTATGGTACCTCAAGCTAAAAAGGGAACACCCCTCCTTAGTATGGCCGGAATTCAAACATTTGTGTGATCTGCAATTAAGACCTCCCATCCGAAGCAATAAGGTGGGCAAACTGTCTAAACTTCGCTAGTTGGGTACTGTGGAGTGCGATGCCTTGGACACCGGCACTAGAGCAATATTGCAGCAGCGGAACCAACCCGTTGCGTTTTTTAGCTGCCCTTTTGCTCAAAAACACCTCAAGCTAGCAGCCTATGAGAAAGAGTTGATTGGTCTAGCCAAAGCAATTCGCCATTGGAGATCTTACTTATGGGGGCGGCAGTTTGTAGTGCAAACAGACCACTATAGCCTTAAATTCCTACTTGAGCAACGAATGTCCACGTCCCCACAACAGCATTGGATCAGCAAACTTTTGGGGTTCGACTTCATGATTGAGTATCAAGCTGGACGAGAAAACAAAGTCGCGGACGCACTCTCCAAACAGCATGAGGAGCTAGCTGCCACCTTCGCTATAACCATGCCACAACCCCAAATGAGAGAACTGATGCAGCAAGAGCTTTCCTCCTCACCAGAACTGCAGCAACTGGCAACCCGTGTCAAGGCCAAGGAAGCTGGATTGGAGTGGTCATGGAAAGACGGACTCATCTTCTTCAAGGACCGCATTTACCTACTCCCCACCTCTCTGCTATGTTCAATGATCATCCAAGCAATCCACAATCAATGCCATGAAGGTTATTAGAAGACACTCCACTGACTCACACGCGAGTTCTACTGGAAGGGAATGAGAGGACAAGTGAAGGAAGTAGTACACAGCTGCCCAACTTATCAACGTTCCAAGGTGGAGCACTGGCAACCCGCAAGCCTTCTCCAACCACTTCCAATTCTAAACCAAATATGGGCAGACATTTCCATGGATTTCGTAGGTCTTCCTCACTCAAATGGGAAATCAGTCCTACTCATGGTGGTGGATCGTTTCTCCAAATATGGCCATTTCATGGCCATGAGCCACCCTTTCTTAGCCATCACTGTTGCAAAACTCTTCTTTGATACTATTGTATGCGTTCATGGAATTCCCGAGTCCATCGTAAGTGATTGAGACGTCACATTCACCAGCACCTTCTGGAGAGAATTATTCAGACTTCAAGGAACAAACCTCTCCTTCTCACCGTACCATCCGCAAAGTGACGGCCAAACGGAGGTGGTCAATCAGACTATAGAAGCCTATCTACGTTGCTTCACGGGGGACCATCCCAAGAAATGGACCGAATGGGTGGCATGGGCAGAGTATTGTTACAACACCAGCTATCATTCCTCCCTCAAAACCACTCCCTTCCAGGTGGTCTCTAGCCATGCTCCCCCGCGACTCCTTCCGTTTGCTCCAGATGATACCAAAGTGGTAGCAGTGGAAGCAACAATCAAAGAATGTCACCAGGTATTCAAGGAACTTCAAGTGCAACTCAAGCGAGCCCAACAACTGATGAAACATCACTACAACGCACACCACAAGGACATCCACTTCGACAAAGGTGACCTGGTACTCCTCAAGCTACAGCCCTATCGCCAAGCATCCATGGGCAAGCGCACCTCAATGAAACTAGCTCCCAAGTTCTATGGGCCATTCCATATAGTGGAACGCATCGGGTCCGTGGCATAAAAGCTAGCTCTACCCCCAGAAGTCCAGCTCCACCCTGTGTTCCACGTCTCCAAGCTAAAACGCTTCATTGGCACTTGCCTAACCCAGCCAACACTTCCCGAACTCATCAAGGGACGTCTCACTCCAGCACCCCAAGCCATCCTAGAAGCACGCCACACGAGCTCAAGACTCGAAGTCCTAGTCCATTGGAAAGGATACTGTCCTACTAAAGCTACTTGGGAAGAAGTTGAAATGATGTGCACTCGCTATCCTAGCATAGCGCCTGAGGTCACGCGCCACATCCAAAGGGGGTGTGATGTTACACGTCCCACGTCAGCAATCACACCCTACGCACACATGTACCACAGATGTTGGGCCAAAATCACCAGCACTAAGGACCACGATGACCACCAGGAAGACGTGGGCAGTAGTGGAGATCGTGGGGACAACTCGAACAAACAGAACGTGGGGGAGGCACACGTAGGGGCAAAGGCGGACGAGGAATAGAAGTAGTGGGGTAGTGGGGGAGGTTCCGGAATAGGAAAGCTAGTAAGAAAGGAGAGGGAAAATCATGTAACTCTTGCTATATATATGTATGGAAATGAATTGAAGGATATCGAAGTTTTAACAAAAAAATTGCCCCTTGAGATCTTTTTTGGATAAAGTAAATTTTATTAATCTAAAGGAAATAGTTTACATTGCCAAACGGCATAGTACAATACAACAAGGGTACAAATGTAGCAACATAGTGCTTTTAGGTAGTATAGACTCTATCCTACATTAGTGTAGCATATGTTCTAATTTGGTTTACAATAGAACCTATAGCAGATTTCCCTCAAGACGTACGCTGTTATGCATACGCTATATACAGTATACTGACGCGGCAAGAGCTGCACTCCATGTTTTAACCGTCGGGGCCAACGAATCCACTATCACCACTAAAGCACTAATGGCCCCTTGCCATGTACAAAATGAGGAAAGGCATTGGAGACAGTCACAAACCAAACCCCATAAAGTCGATGTGTAGCTACAAGTAAAGAAAAGATGATCACGGCTTTCTCTGCCTTGTTTACATAGAAAGCGTGTAGAAGGCACTGAGATCCCCCATGAGATCATTTTGTCCAAGGTCGCTAGTTTTCCTCACCAAGCTAGCCAAAGTATAAAGGAGTGCCTTGGTAAGGATTTTTTGTTCTACACTACTTTATACCATGGCATTGCAGTGTTTGGAGGGTAGAGGAATTCATAGTCACTTTTGATGGTATACTCTCCTGAACTTGAATGTCTCCAACTGAGGCAGTCTGAGCGAGAGGCATTCAAATGAAGGAAAGTTGGTATATGGATATTACTACAAAACAGAGTTACTGGTATACTCCATTCATTATCATTCATTAAGAAACATAGTCTCGTTGTTGGGTGATATCTTGTGTTGCCCCTCTCTCTGGTACTGAATATTGTGTCCAAGGACCCAATTGGGAGCCAATAGTTTGCCCAGAGTGAGATCTCTAATCCATTGTTAGGTTCCCATTGGAAACAACTTTGAACTTTAGTCCTCAATTTCAGCAGCTTCCTCCAGGACCATGAGCATCGAGCAGGTGCCTTAACAAACCAAAAGCTTCTCCCTTTTAGTAGAGTAGTATGTACCCATTTTAGCCATATACTCTTTGATCCCTCCTTACATAGGTGCCAAATGTGCTTGAGCTGGACAGCCTTGTTCCACTTAATTAGGTTCGGGATTCCCAACCCGCCACATCGCATTGGTTTGCACACCATCTCCCAACTCACTTTAGCATTGGTATATGTGTTAGGCTGCCCGCTCCATAGAAGTTCCAAATTAACTGGTCGATCTTTAATATGACAGACTTTAGAAGGATGAACACTAAGAACTAGTATACCTGCATGGAGAATAAGACCGACTTTACCAACTGAAGCCAACCCACGTAGGACAAGTACTTAGATGTCCAAGAAGTGATGTGTGCTAGGATCTTTTCCAAGAGTGCCTCACAATCCACCTTCCTAAGCTTCGAAGATATGAGTGGGACCCCCAAGAAGTGTACTAGCAACTCCTTTTCCCAAAAACGGTTGGTAAAGAGGATGTCCTCTCTGGTCTTCAATGTGACATTTTAGAAGAATATACTACTTTTAGCATTATTGACCTCCAGACCCAAGATGTTGTGAAAATGTTGTAAGGTTTTCATGACCAGTCGTGTGGACTCGACATTCCCATAAGTGAATATAAGAAGGTCATCTGCAAAGCAAAGGTGGGTTAGTTTCTCAGCTTTGCAGCACCAGTGAAGGGAGAATAGGGGATTAGAGGCTAGCCTCCTTAGTGATGTGGAGAGCACTTTCATATCCAATACAAACAGATAAGGGGAAATAGGGTCCCCTTGTCTCAAACCTCTCCTACTCGCAAAAAAAAACCAATCAATTCACCATTTATGTTAACGGAAAACATAGGGGTAGTGATATACCACTCAATGAGGGCACATATGTGGTGAGGGAACTTCATCACTTTTAGGACTACTCGTAGGAAATCCTAATGTAAAGTATCATAGGCTTTTTGTAGGTCCACCTTTAATGTGCATCGTGGAGATCCCGATTGCGAGTGGTATCCTACCATCAACTCCTGCGCAATGAAAATATTGTCTGTTATCCTTCTTCCCGGGATGAAGGCTAATCGTTCCCTTCCAACCAAAGACAATAAGACCTTCTTAATGCGTGCAGCGAGGACCTTGAAGATTGCCTTATAGAGTACATTGTAGCAGGCAATGGGCCAAAAGTCCCCCATCTTGGTAGGGTTTGCCACCTTTGGCACTAGGGATATGATTGTGGCATTGATTTGCTTGAGGAGACAGCCTGACATAAAGAATTCTCTTGTTGCAACTATCAAGTCAACACCAATGGTTCCCCAAGCCTCTTTAAAGAACCTGGTCGTGTACCCATTTGGTCCTAGTGCTTTGTCATTAGCTTGAGATGTAAGACCCCATTTTATCTCCTCATCTGTGTATGGGGCCTCAAGCTCATTGCTTTGCTGTTCACTTAGAGTCCACATCACCATGTCTCCAATGTCCTCTAAGCAGCCAGGCATAAGAGGCTTAGCATTCAATTGCTAGAAATAGCTAACTATTAGATCCCGTACTTCATCCTCTCCAACTACCTCACTACCATCCTCCCTAGTCAGTTGGTATATAACACTCCTATTATGTAGACTTTTCATTGCTTTGTGGAAATATGAGGTGTTTTTATCCCCTAGCTTCAACCACTGGGCTCTTAACTTTTGTTTATAGAAGCTCTCCTCAACCCCTCGTAAGAGATAGTATGCTCTAAAAGCAGCCCTTTCTTCATCTATACTGGCTGAGGTACCCGTGGTAAGCATCCTCGATTGGACTTAGGCTAAGTGATCCTTTGCAGTCTTGACTTGGCTAGACAAATCTGAGTATTCTGATCTGTTCAAGGCTTTAAATGCCAACTTGAGTTGTTTTAGCTTCTTCACCACCTAAAACATCTTAGAACCTTCCACTTCTCCCTTCCAACCACTGCTCACTATCTCCTTGAAGTCCCTATGATCTGCCCAAAAGTTAAAAAACTTAAAGGGGGTCTTCCTATCCCCATGCCCATAATCAAAGTGTAGGACTACCAATGAGTGGTCCGATAGCATAGGTGGTAGAAATTTAGCTTGTGTTTGCTGAAGGGAACTCAGCCAGCAGTGGTTAACCATAATCCTATCAAGTTTCCTTAGTATAAGGTTTATTACTTGTTTATTGGACCAAGTAAAGAGATCTCCTGATTGCCTCAGATCTTCCAATTCCACATGTGCAATGCAATTTTGGAAGCCAACCATAACTTCGGTTAACCTTGTGTTTCCCCCTTGCTTTTCGGAGATGTATCTCGTGGTGTTGAAATCACCTAGTATCGCCTAAGGGCAAGAGCACATTGAAGGTACTAAGTCCTCAAGGTTTAGCCATAATGATCGTCTTTCCCAATCACTTTTAGATCCATAAACGAATGTTGTAGCTAGATCTATATTATAACGTAGGTTGGTTGTTGTACAATGCACATATTGTGTGTGTTCATGCTCCATCCTAACATTCCAATCCCTTAGCTTCTATGTTATCCAAATACGTTTTCTTGCAATTGTATTAATTCACACCTGCCACTGACACCCCATCACATTCTTAATGGTGTCTTCGTTAGAAAGGTTAACCTTCGTTTCAAGGAGATCAATAAGATTTATTCCTTAGGCTTCACAAGTTCTCCGGACTTCCGCAACCTTTATGGGGTCGTTTAATCCCCGTTTATTCCAAGCTGCTATATACATGGGGTTGGATGTCCATAAATGCTAAGTAAAAGTTCTTCTCCTCTTGCGCAACTTCTTTTTCCTCCGACTAGAGGATGTAGACCCTTTGCTATTCTTAGAGGAACTATCAAGTGCATGGTGTAATTGGGAGATTAGTTTGGTGAGAGGAGTGTTCTCAAAATCATCCAAGTCCATCTCCTTCTCCTTCTCCCCTCCACTGTATGCCCCGGATCCCCCTTGTTCAGCACCTTTGTGCTCTCTTACAACCATAGCTATGGAAGGGGTTATGCTTTCAACTTCCCTACCATCAGAAGGGCTATCCGCTACTGGCACAGCTTCCTCCACCATTTGCATGGCCACATTTGGCTCCATTGCATCCTCCTTGTGCAACTCAAATAAGGGATCCTTTTTAGATTTCCCCACCCCCTCAGGTTTTGTGCATCTATCCTCATTGAAGGTACCTTCCTCCTTTTCTTCCTTCTTATCTTCCCCTCTCCCACGACTGCTTAAGGTGTCCAGTTGGGGATCCGCTCCTGTCCCCTCAATACCTGCCATCTGTTTCCCTTTGCCAGACCGCCAGATCTGTTTCCATCGCTCCCCATTGGTTATGTGCTGGTCAGATGCCACTTATGGTTGCGTTTTTGGGGCTTGGCCACCACACTTGTGGCCAAATAACTTGTACTCACCACACCTAAGGGGCAACCATTGATATTCAACATTTATCAAAGCAATCCTACCATCAGCCTTTTCCACCTCCACATGGGTTACAAGTTCATCCCACGCATCAATCTCCACTAGTATTCTAGCATGGTTAGCCCTTTGTCGTGACATGGTGAGGGTGTAGGCTTTAAGAGGAATTCCTACACCGCTTGCAATATGACTAATCCCATCTGCAATTAGAAATTCACAAGGGATAGCATTTAGCTGTGCTCAAACCGGCACTTTGGTGGGCTAAGGTTTGTCAAACAATAAGCCCCTTCACCATTTGTGCAACATAAGGAACCTCTGAGCAAAGTGCCAATGCTTCTCCAAAATGGGCATGAGGTTTGCCCCTTGGCCAAACCTAAAATAGAACACGCCCTCTTTGCTACCTAGGACCTCCAAAAGTCCATACTCCTTCCATAATCAGAAAGCCATGGCTTTAACAAGATGGTATGGTATTTTCCAGCCTAGAAAATATCCAACAAGGGTGGATTCCCAATAGTTTGCTCTGTGGTCCTCTACTACAAGCAGAATGGTCACTCGGGGAATGGGGTCCCTACTCACCGGAGGCATGAACTGGAGCCGGAAGGCAGTGGTGCCCACGATGTGGCTAGGCGCAGTTGACGTGGGGTGCTCAGACGCACAGGCAGTTGCATATGACTTGGTGTTGGTGGCTGTGTTGGTGTGGTGAGTGGGTGGTGGGTGGTGGTTCCAGTTCACTCCGATTCCTTAGGTACCTATGGCATCTCCTAAGGTGGTTTAGGAGGCAGACATGGCAGAAGGCTACTACGTATCTAAAAGTGGATCTAACCTCTTGTAAACAAACTAGTTGGGTGTTAATGCCACTCTCTTGATAATGGTTATGACAAACCAAAACCAATTAAGAAAATTAGTCTCCTCAAGCCTAAGAGGAACTGTGGCAAAACTAGTGATAGCTCTCCTAATGAAGGCTAAGCTCAAAACAAATTCTAAGTAAAGACAGGAAGAGGAGGTTAGTTCACCATTCAAAAATGAGAAAAATATATGAGGTAAAGGATGGCCAAATACCACATGATATTTCTAGGAGGGGAGAACCTCTCATCTCATGACAAATGATACCAAAGCTGAAAATTCCAAGTCACATTGAGCCATCTAAATACTACCCAAATGAAATCAATGTAAGAGTAACCTTGTTGACAAAATGCCTTGTATAGGAAAAGCTCGAGAGGAGCTACCACCAAGGGAAAACCATTTCAGGAGAAGAGGCAGTTGTGCCATGAGTTAAAGTTTTTGTAAAAACAGCTATTCAAATCAACATAAAATAAAGAAGAGTAATCCAATGGACCACCCTATTGTTGGGCTACTTAATAAGAAGCGATCTCAGAGGACATAAAGAGAGGAGCCATGGAAGCCCTAGAGTCCTGACTGAGATAATCTTGAAGTAAAGTTAGGCCACATGTGGAGGAGGGCAGTATTTATAAGAGGTACAACAGCAAGTCACTTTACCATTAAGGAACTCAGAAAGAGAAAATCTCGAAAGATGAAGAAAGGGGATGAGGGTAAGAGACGAAGGCTTATGGAAGCCTAAAGTCTTGGTTGGAGAAGACCTTAGGAGGAGTTTACCAATGGATGGTGGAGGGAGGCAATCTGTAAGAGAAAAAGGTAGTGGCACGATGAGGGCATCATGTATTTAAGTGGGGAAGAATGTCACAATTCATAACATCAAAAGAAAAGTGAGAGATCAATTTAGGCTTAAAAGTAGTGAATAATATCAGTAAGGTAATTTATTCTAGGGATGTGGGTATTCTCAAGATGGGTTTGGCCACCTGTAAACAAACTAATCAAAAGCTAATGATGGCCAATGCAGGCTAAAATCAGTTAAAAAGGTTGATCCCTTCAAGCATATGAGGACCATGGCAAAGCCAATGATAGCTCTCCTTATGTAAGAAAAGCTTAGAACAAGTCTTGAGTAAAGACAGAAAGAGAAAGCTAACTTACCATCTCAAAATGAGGAACAATACATGAAGTAAAAAATGTTCAAGTGCCACACAGAATCTCTAGAAAGGAAACACCTCCTGTCCCATGACACTGCACCAATCATGTATAGCTACCTATGTAGATAGTTCCAAGAAATGTCTCAATGAAATTTGAACCCAAAACCTCATGTAAATTGTGAGATTTCTTGAGCATTATCCATTAGACCAATCCTTTGGGTTTAATCTATTCTTAATTTCATTATACCTAAGAATGCACTAGAATAGCTTTACTAAAGGAAAACATTCTATAGTACATCACCACAAAATTGATCCAGTGAGTTTTTTTCTGTGCATTGTGCATAATGCCAAACATTTAAAAGAGCAGAACCTCTGGAGGACAATTTCCAAGATTCAAGATAATTATCATTCTTCACAAAATTTATTTGTACCAATCCAATGGAGACGTGATCACACTTTCTTAACTCAATTAGGTTCTCAATACAATTTTACTGAACACAAAATACTCATGGGAATGACAACAAATCTCTAGGGTGAGAGAGACAGCATTTTTGTTGCATACTCACTCGTGGGTGAGATGGACTATATCCTTTGTTGCATACTCTGGATGACAGCATTCATAGGAATCTTAGTACAAAATATTCATGGAGCTAGGTAAGTATCCATAGCATGAGTAAATCATACGATTAAAAAGTACCATCTACAGTATGGAAGGTTAGCACATACGTAAATAACAAACCTCAGCTGCAGCAAATCTTAGCTTTGCCTCATCCAATTCCCTTTGCACTCCCCTAGCAACAACCCAAAGGGACTGCAAGCACAAATCATATTGAGCGCCAATAATTCATTTTCTACTAATAAATTATTTGTCATTACTAAATATAGGTTTGCATCAATCATTCAATCTATGCCATAGCAAAAAAATGGAAATTTTCGTTCTCTTTTGAATGCAGCTTTTGAACTTTATTCAACTTTATTACCATTCCTGAAAACAAAATATTAGAGTACCTGTCCACATAACCTAAGACATAAGAAGACCAAAAGAGATACGCCACAAACTTACTTGAATTGAGAGAACAGCAGCAATTGTAAGGACCTCCTCAGAACATCCAAACTCATTAGATGCTAAAATCATTTTTGAGATCATAGGATCCTGTATAAATTTTATAACAAGAAAAGAAACAAGAATGCTGTTTCAGTAAAAGACAGAAAAGCAGACAAATATTCAGTTGAAGGCAAAACAACAAAGAAGTCTGACAACATTAAGCATGCGACCCTGTCTAAACTTCATAACGAGAAAAGAAAAAAGAAACCTATTTCAGTAAGAGACATACAAAAGCAGACAAGAATTTCAGTTTATTGGGAAAAACGATGAAGATGTTTGACAACATTAAACATGAGATCATCAGGGTTATCATTGACTAACTTAAACAAAAGATTGATCATAGTTGAAGAACAATATCAATTCAGTTTACATGCTGAGAAGCAATTGAAATAGGGAAGCATAAGAAGACATTAGTTTAAGTTGAATATTGGGAAATACAAAACAAATACATGTAATTTTTTTGGATAAATACAAATACATGTAATTAGATCAATCTGCAATTAAAATAGCATGTATAAGCCATATGCTTACCAGTGGGATCTCCGCAACTTGAAACCCAAGAGGGGAAGTAAGTTTAGCATCATCATCAAGTACTCCAAGTGAATAAAGTACTTCAAGGGCTCGAATCATTGCTTCTGGAGATGGAGATGCTGGCCAATGAAAGCCCAAAATATTGTCTATTCCCAAGGCCTTTAACTGAAATTAAAAACTACTAATCAGCATGCACAAGTCTAGGACTTTTATTCTACACTGAAAAAGATATTGATGTTGCAAACATGCTAACAGATAGTCCAATTCCAATCCAAAGACCAAAACCCACTTGATGTTTCAAATTGCTTCATCAGGATTCCAAGATTAGATCATTATGAAACTAATAGATTATGGTGCAAAAGAAATCAGATCTTCCCCCAAAATGAGAAGTTCACTTTATGGATCAAGAATTGCCAATGGTTGCAATCAGTACATGAAAAGCGTGTGAGAAGTTCTTCTTTGCATAAGGAATGGAGAGGCATTGACAAAAAAGGTTTTGTAATGGGAAACATAATAATTTCGTTCAAAGAAGATGAGGTGACAAGTGAAAAATGTATGCACAGAAAACAATATATTGTGTTTTGAGCCATAATGGTTGCAGTGCCAAGAATGTTCTTCCAATGGATCTAGTCACTTAAAACTTCATAGTTGACTTTTAATTTTTCAAAAGAAAGGACCAAATCAACTCACTCGTAATCCCAAAAGATTAGGTAGCAATCAAACTGCACACGTTCATTCGGTCAGGCTAACCGCTAATGCTCACTTTTTGCTACCTCTACTCTTACAGAACTATTGATTAGTCACCAACTTTCTCAGACCTTAATATTTATCACATTTTTAATATGTGCTAGCCAAAATTTGAAATTCTAGATAATAGCAAGAGGCAGCAGTTCCAAAAAGTAATACTTCCATGTAATAATCATAACAAAGTCAATTTCTAATAAATTCATGGTTAACATTTCTTACCCAAAAAGAATTGGTTCACATCAACATGATATAAATAGGAGATGCAACGATATAATGTACATGTTGTCAACTGAAGACTGACGGTTCTAAAACTTAAAGTTGATACTGTTTGCAAAAATTGTGACTAAATTAAGTAGGAGGACGGGGAACATTCAAGAAAAAAGAGACAGGGAACATGGGCATAATTAGAACCAAGCTCTAGAAGGTTAGGGTATAGGTCAGGGAAAGCAATTTAGAGAGAGAGAGAGAGAATCTATTTATAAATTTAATCTATGAAGCAATGCATTTATGAGAAAAAATTCGCTCTTCATATTAACATTCAAGAAAAAAGAGACAAGAAACGCTGTCATGAGGAACATTTTTTTTTTGGTTGTGGGGAGGGTGGTGGTGCAAAGTGACAATTTCATTATAAGGAAAGCAGTACATACAAGATAGATAAATCCTTTTTCATATCAATGAAAATCTTTTGCTTCTAGCAAAGAAAGCACACACCACCTTATCATGTTTCACAGCAGATTGCATAACAATTTCATACCTGAATCACACATGAGACAAGGTTTGACCTTTGTATCTCTGGGATTCCCACAGTAGACATTTCATTAACAAAATATTCTTCTGTGTATAACCTGTCAAACACAACCTCATTATATATGACGAGTCTGACCATAGGCTTTGTCCACATCGATAACAATATGTCAATTGGCCATGAGTACATTCATTCCAAATATGCAGGCAATCAGTTAAAGGATTGGAGACATATAAGCCCTCCAGAAAAAGTTCATTACTTGAGAGATGCAGGTGAGGAAAAAGACATATACACTGTTATGCCAACTCAACAGATGGCACTTGGCCAAAAGTATAGTAGCATATATTACTTTCTATAAGAGAAGAAAGTTAACTGCATAGTTTTCTTCTTCTTTATTCTTTCTTTTTTTTGGGTTTGGGGGTGGGTGTGTGGTGTGGGGGCTCAGTGTATTTAACCGCATTTTTCCACCTGCAAATAATACCAATGCATCCCCAAATGCAACCATTTGAAACAAAAACCACCAGAAAGAGGAGAGAAAAGATAGTATCCTAGCCCATCCCTTTGTGGCCATTAACCCAACCAGTAAGTCAGTTATAAATCAACAGAGAACTCCTCTTTATAGCAACACCTGTGAATGCTTCAATTCACATGGGTGTCATTACCATATTCACAGATAAAAGTGGATTCTTACCCTGCAAAAGCACCATCTAATGAGGTAAAACTCTAAAGCAATAGCAATCAACTTAAAGGTACTAAGCAATGAAAAGGGCACTTTCCTTTTCAAATATGGAAACAACTCTCAAATTATGAGTCCTTGAGTCTTGAGATTCTTTGGTACTTTGTTGGTCATTTCCTTATTCTTCAATAATGGGAAAAGGGGATGTCCTCCCCAAGTGGAGGTTTTACGTCTCTACCTATTTGGATTAAGCTTTGGAATGTGACTCTGGAGTTTTTCAACAAGCAAGGGATCAATTATATGGCAAGAAATCTAGGAAAGCCTTAGTTGCAGATTCTGTTACAGGTAGACAAGATAGATAGGGTTTTGCTCATGTTTGTGCTGAAATGAGTGCTGATGGTAATTTTCTCAACAGAGTTTCAGTCAGACAAAAATTCCTGTGGAAGTTGACTATTAGGGGGGAGCCTCCCAGCTACTCCCAGTGCTCGGTACTTGGACATTCTATGGATAAAAGGGCCTTCACTTGATTCCTCTCCCTTTCAACCTCAGAGTCCCAGCCAAAGTGAGTGTCATTGTGCTGCAATTGTCTTTCAAAGCTAGATACCTCTTTCAACTTGACACTGGCAGATTTTCTTATGGGTCTAAGATTCCTGGCCATGTCTCTCACAAGCTGAATGCTGGAGCATTGCATGCCAAGAAGAAGAAAAAGAGTAGAAGTCGGTCCAGGGCCTAGGTTGTAGGTGTTTGTTTGCCTTTGTAGTTTATATGGTTCCTTTGCCTAGGAGCCCATCTCCCTTGGCTCTGTTTTGGTGTTATTTGTCACCCCTCAAGGTGACTTTGTATCTTTAATTTTGTGTCTTTTGTAACTTAATCTCTCTTTAACTTTTTTTGGGGGGGCAGGTAGGGGGGTGGTGGTTTTGGGGGGAGGTTGAAAACAGAGAAAGATCAACTTAACCCTACAATAATTCTTTCCTAAGATAATTGCCTAACAACAGTTCCTTTTATTTTTTTGGGTTACTCAGGGCAGAATTGGAAAATTTGCAAGACTTGCGTAGTATCATACTTTCTTGAGGTTTTGTCCTCACTTCTCAACAGCTAGTTCAGCAACATATGAAAGGTATGAGAAACAATATAGTAAAGTAGCCTGTTCTTCAAGTAACCATAATCAAACTTATTAATATGATAATTGCTTAAAAAACAAAAGGCCTGATCAGAAAAGCACCCACAAAAAGGCCAACTTCTCCAAATTTAGTGAGCATCATTTTGCAATCTTAACTATCTCAACCATAGTTGAAATGGGCAATTAACTTCTCTGCTCTAAATATTTTCCTCAAACTGGGTTTCCAAAGGCACAGCATAAATATGTGCTACTATAATCCATTTTAAATGTACAAAAGTAATTAAGGTCATACACTGTTGCAAGGGCTCCATCGCCCACAGACAAACAGTATTTTAATACTTCTCATTAAGTTCTGGTTTGCCTCTTTATTAGATTTAGAACAACCAGAGTGGAACACTTATTTTCCTGAGAATCGTAGTTTTGCAGTTTAAGAAAGAATGAAAAGTGGTTCATTGCAGTTTCCACTTTCAGATAATGAATGAAAATTTATCACCAAAATTAAGAAGAAAATGACTATTAGTGACAAGGACAAAACATTACAGAGGGATGAATTCAAGATGTCGATGGAAATAAGATACTTATCAAGTTACCTGTAACATTTCCCAGGCCGAACCCTACCCGCCCTACCAGCCCTTTGTCTTGCAGATGCTTTGGATATAGGTGCAACCACAAGGTTTTCTATGTCTGACAGCTATAATAGATGGATCAGGGGTTAGATAAAAATATCATAACAAAGACAACCAATGTAATCATAACCTCAATTAAAAGGTAAAAAGCCATTCAGATGATTAGTGATGAGAACAATTAGAGTGATGACAACAGAAGTTATCATGGCATTATACTGGAAGAATATATTAAAACTATACCAACCACCCTCCTCATGCCAATAATCAGAAACTTTGATTACAGAATGGTGAATAAGATATCAAAATTAAAGTCATTTTACAAGTTTTTACAACATATCTGAACAAGTATTACACAAAATTATCCCTCATTAAAATCCAAACTTGGCCAGCTAACATGGAATGATAAAGCAATAGACCCTATCTGTAGAAATTAAAGTCCAACTAAAATCACTAGACAGTTTAACTGATGAAAGTGGTGTATGAGAACTATCCATTGTGCTCATAATCCAACATTTTCAGGGTCTACAAATAAAATGTTAAAAAAAGAATAACAGTAGAATTGATTTTAAAAAATTAAGAAAAGGAGACAAAAGTAGCAAGCAAAAGGTACCGGATTGTAGAACTTTTGTTTGGAGAACCCACTGTCAACAACATAGACAATGCCCTGAAGATGCAGAAAAAGTGAAGGTGTAAATTCACTTTCCTACTTAAAAATGAAGTCTCAAAGAATCTGCTCGTACCTCCAGAGTCAGTGATGTCTCTGCTATATTGGTTGCAAACACTAATTTCCTCTTACCTCGAGGAGTCGGGGAAAAAATCAGCTCCTATCAAAAAAGGAAAATTCAAAATCAGCCCCAAAATTCTTTGAAATCATGACCTCAAACTGCATATAATACAATTTTCAACCTGTTCTGCACGTGAAAGTCCCGAGTACAAAGGCAATGGGAACAATCCTGAAGGAAAACAAAATGATAATGCTCCATATGTCCACAAGAAAGTCAAATTCAACACTACATTGGAATGGAACACTCACCATACAAAAGTTCTCCATGATGCAACATACTTACAGCGTGAAACAGGTACTATGGTATTATATACCAGGATGCCCACATATTATAGAAATGAGATAAGAACTTCAAATGTTGAAATTTTATTTGGTAACTCTCTTCCTTTTTTTTTTTTTTTTGATAATGGAGGGGCATGGCCATAGTATAGCCAGTTACCTCTGGGCACATGAAGCACCCTATAAGACCCATGCACTGGTTAATAATAGTTTGCACCTATGAAGGTAACCCCAAAAAATGTCCTTGGTTAGATTTGAACTCAATATCCCATGAAGCTACCATGAGTGTCATGGGTCTTAACCACTAGACCAAGCCCTTGGGAGTAACTTAGATATTGCAATAAACAGGAAAGTTACAAATGATTTTGAGAACTGCCAAAAGGAAACTTAGCGTGCTGACATTAAAATTATGGATACCTGACGATCTCTTTCCATTGTTCTGAGTTTCTTCAATAATTAATTTAATAGCTGCATCTATATCATCCTGTCCAGTGAGGAATACCAAAATATCGCCTAATGGCTCCTGGAAACAATTAAATATGCCATTAGAATACCAAGAACACTTGGAAATAATGAGTAAGGGGAATACTTGTTCCATTGATCAAAGAAGAATAAACACAAAAGGTTTCTCCTTATATTAGGAAACTATATACAACTATATCCTTGATTCTAAGAATAAAAATCTACACCAAAACTGCTTTTCTACAACTAATATACAGATACAACTATAAAGAATAAATCTCCACCAAATCCTCCTAATTTACACTATTTTATTACTCAATATTCTATTTTCCAAAAATACAGATTTTTTCCACACTCCCCCTCAGGCTAGTTTGAAGATATCTTTCATTACCAACTTGCTCACTAACAAATCAAACCGTTTTTTTTTTTTTAAGACTCTTTGTAAGCAGATTGGCCACTTGGTCTTTAGTTAACACACAGGTCATGCAAACTACACTTACTTCTATTTTTCTTTGATGAAGTGCTTATCTACTTCAACATGTTTCGGTCGGTCATGAAGAACTGAATTGTGAGCAATAGAAATAGCCATTTTATTATCACAATACAGTTTCATAGGAAGTGCTTTTAAAACCTTCAACTCCTGTAATATTCTGCTAATCCATATTACTTCACAAATACCTTGAGCAACAGCTCAAAACTCCACTTCAACACTGCTCCTCGCCACAACATCCTACTCCTTACTTCTCAAGGTCACTAAATTACCTCCAACATACATACAATATCCAGAAGTTGATCTTCTATCTATTCTACATCCAAACCAATCTGCATCAGTGTAGGCTTCAACTGGAAGATGTCCTCATGCCTTAAAGAAAAGACCTTTGCCAGTTGTTCCCTTTAGGTATGTTAGGATCCTATGAACTACCTCAAAGTGCTCTAGGCCCAGTAAATCCATGAACCAACTAACAATACTTATTAGAAATGCTATGTCAAGCCAAGTGTGTGATAAATAAATAAGTCTTCCAACTAGTCTATGAAACTTTTCTCTATCACTTACTTTCTCTGCACTAGCTGGTTGAAGTTTCAAATTTGGCTCCATGAGAGTTTCAGCTGGCCTGCATCCCACCATACTTGTCTTCTCAAGTAAATCAAGCACATAATTTTTTTTATTACAACAATTCCCTCCTTAGATCATGCGAACTCCAACCCAAGAAATGATTTCAAATTCCTTGGCCAGAAACTTCTTCAAATTCTCTAATTCTTCAAAATCATCCCCTATTGAAATAATGTCATCAACATATACAATTAAAACCGTAACTTTACCTTCTTTTGAATGCATGTAAAATAAGGTACAGTCAGCCCGACTTTGTACAAAACCAAATCTCTTAACAGCTTTGCCAAAGCGTTCAAACCAAGCTCTTGATAACTATTTAAGTTCATAAAGAGATTTTTTCAGTTTGCAAACCTTTCCAACACCATATTTTTCTTCAAAGCCTGGAGAAAGACTCATAAACACCTCCTCTTCTAAGTCTCCATTAAGAAAGGCATTTTTCACATCAAGTTGGTAAAATGGCCAATTTGCATTGACAAGAAAAGATAAAAAAACCCAAATGGAATTTATCTTGGCAACAAGGGCAAATATTTCTTGATAATCTATTCCATGGGTTTGTGCAAAACCCTTCGCAACTAATCTGGCCTTGTACCTTTCTATCATACCATCTGCTTTGCTTTTAACTACAAACACCCATTTGCACCCAACAATTTTTTTCTCTATAGGAAACTCCACCACATCCCATGTATCATTCTTCCTCAATGCCTCCATCTCTTCAAACACTGCAGATCTCCAGTTTTGATCATCCAACGCCTCCTTAATACTTCGAGGAATCACAAGTTTTGAAATTTCAATGGTAAAAACTATATTTAGGAGAAGGTTATCATAGGATACATATTTGGAAATCAGGTGTCTAGTACAAGTACAGGTTCCTTTTCTAATGGCAACAAGAAGATCAAGGTCAGATTCTTGAGTGGGAAGAATAGGGTTTAAAATTGGCAAGTTCTAGAACAATAGAAGGAACGAAAAGTGAAGTATTACCTTATGTATTTGGACAGACTTCACTTGGGGACTTCTCATGAACAAATGTTAGACTAATCAATGAACCTTCACCCTTTTTAAAAAAAAAATCCTAGTGTAAACCATAGGCTCAAGATTGGAATGATTTATTTCTTGTCATAATATTTCCATAGCTGATAAACCAATATCAGTTTCAACACTATCAAATTGAGTATTCCTAATTTCCTTATCATTTTCAAAAATTATATTTGATAAAGCTTTAATTTCCCAAAAATTTGATTCACTAGAATTCTCCCCCTGAATTGTCAATATATTTTTCTTTCCTTATTTAGTTTTTTATTAGAGCTGTATATTCCTTAATTACCTCTCCAAGATTTTCATTATTATTGTTGTAATTGCTATTGTATCCCTTCCTATAATAGGCCTAGGATTAAGGGATCTAATTACGCTTACTATATTGGACCCTAGAATTAAGGGATTCTGATCCTTTTTAATGTTTATATACCATAAATTATCTCAATGAAATGCACATAAAAAACATTTCATAAATTCTCTTTTTTATTTTTGTCATGGTATCAAAGCCTAGACACTAAGATCATTTCATCTCGTGTCTGGTTCCTTGTCTTGTTTCAAGATCATTTCTATAGTTGCAAAAGATTTCATGTTCTTCTATTCCGCTCTCTTGGACCTAATCTCATAGTTCTTGTTTCTTGTTAAACCATGTCTTTGGAACGATTTGAACATTTTCTTGTTCGATTTAATGGCAAGAATTATTCTACTTGGGCTTTCCAATTTCAAATCTTTGTTAAGGGAAAGGAATTATGGGGTCATATTGATAAGACAGATCTTACACCTAACAATGAGAAAGAGAAGGAGAAATATGTGAAATGGGAGGTGAAGGATGCTCAGATTATGTCTTGGATCCTTGGAAGTGTGGAACCCTCCATACTTCTCAATCTCAAGCCTTATAAGACCTCTAAAGAAATGTGGGATTATTTGAAGAAAATTTATAATCAAGGCAATACAACACGAAGGTTTCAATTGGAACTTGAGTTGGGACAACTCAGTCAAGGGAGTATGTCAATCCAAGAGTTTTATTCATCGTTTGCAAATCTTTGGGATGAGTACACTAATATTGTGTATGCAAGTGTACCTCTTGAAGGACTCATTGCTAGTGTGCATGAGACTAGCAAGCATGACCAGTTTTTAATGAAGTTAAGAGGGGAGTTTGAAGCAATCAGGTTCAACTTGATGAACAGAAAACTAGTTCCTTTACTGGATATTTGTGTAGTTGAGCTTCTCAAGGAAGAACAACGGCTCATTACACAGGCTGTCTTAGAGCAGAAAGTTCAAAATTTTACTCAAATTCCTATTACCTACACAACTCAAGGGAGGTCTAAAGGAGGCAAAGATATGACTAATGTCCAGTGCTATAATTGCAAAGGATTTGAGCACATTGCCACTAATTATACTAAAAAATTATGCAATTATTATAAGGAAACAGGGCATATTATCTAAGATTGTTCCACTCGACCTCCAAAGAAATCTGAAACTGCCTACAATGTCTTGATTGGTTCCTCAAATGCCCCTAGTCCTGGTCAGTCTTCTATTACTCCTGAAATGGTCCAACAATGATAGTTTTTGCTCTTTCTACTTTAAGCCTTTCAGGTAACAAATATTCTAATCCTAAGCCTTGGTATTTGATTCTAGTGCTTCCAATCACATGACCAACACTGCCTTACCTTAAAATAATGTTCAAAAATATGAAGATCTTCGAATTCATACTACCGATGGTAATTCATCAACTATCATAACTGTTAGTGATATTTCGGCCTCTTTACATACTGTTTTTGTATCTCCTAAGTTGTCCACTAATCTTACATCCGTCGGCCAATTAGTTGACAACAATTGTACTGTTCAATTTTCAACTTCCAATTGTCTTGTGCTGGATCAAGTGTCTGAGAAGATAATTGCGAAAGGACCTAAAGTGGGACGGCTCTTTCCTTTGCTTCTATCTCCCTCATTGATGTCAAATTATGTTGCCTGTAATGCTATTCAATGTGATAATCAAATGTGGCATAGACGATTAGGACACCCTAATTCTCATGTACTTCGAGTCTTGCTTAAATCTAGTTTACTTGGAAATAAAAATTCAGCTTCTTCTAATAATGATATTGTTGATTGTGCATCTTGCAAACTTGGTAAAAGCAAAACACTTACTTTTCCATTGCATAAAATCGGCACCACCAAACCTTTTGAACTCATACATACTAATGTATCGAGTATTGCACCTGTAATTTCTCATGAACATTACAAATACTTTGTTACATTTAGCAATGATTTCACTCACTTTACTTGGGTATATTTTCTTCCGTCTAAAAGTGAGGTTTTCTCTACGTTTAAAGCCTTTCTTGCTTTAATTGAAACACAATTTTCTGCCAATATCATCTCACAATGTGATTCAGGTGGTAAATATATGTCAAATGAATTTCAATGTTTTCTTCAAAGTCATGAGACCATATCACAATGTTCTTATCCTTTCACTCCACAACAAAACGGTGTGGCTGAAAGGAAGAATCGTCATCTTCTTGATGTTGTTCAAACTCTTCTAATTAAGTCTTGTGTTCCTTCTCATTTTAGGTGTCAAGCTTTGTCTACTGCTATTTACTTGATTAATAGATTACCATCTCCCAACTAGAACAATGATTCTCCCTACTTTCGTTTGTTTGGGCATGCACCAAATTATTCCATTCTTCGTATCTTTGGATGTGTTTGTTTTGTTCACCTTCCTGCAAATGAGAGAAATAAACTTACTGCCCAATTTGTCAAGTGTGCTTTCTTAGGATACGTTGAAACCCAAAAAGGATTTCTTTGCTATGATCCTAACACCCGTTGAACTCGTGTCTCTAGGAACGTCTTTTTTTTTTTTTTTAATCAGCTCTTCTTTAGCACAAAACAGACTTCAGAATTCCCTTCTCTATCTACTTTACCACATTTTCCTAAATCACCAACATCAATACAAAGGTTTAAACTTGGTTATGTTTATCACAGATACACTCCTCCTACATCTGATCCTCCTACAAGTCTCACTAAGGTTCCTCCACATCTTCCTACAGCATCCGATCCCGTTCTACCCATTTCCAGTGATTCACCTCCTCTTCAAAGAAGCTCTAGACCTCACAAACCTCCTAAAAGATATGGTTTTTCAACCCCTGTGGCTATGTCTACTACTTTGTCTTCTATTTCCATTCCCACTTGTTATAAACAGGCTATGGAACATGAGTGTTGGCAACAAACAATGGAAGTAGAACTCCAAGCACTTGAGGAAAACCATACTTGGGACATTGTTTCTTGTCCTCTACATGTTAAGCCCATTGGTAGTAAGTGGGTCTATACTGTGAAACTCAAGTCTAATGGGTCTTTAGATAGATACAAAGCTCAATTGGTTGCTCTTGGAAATAACCAAGAATATGGCCTAGATGATGAAGAAACATCCGCACCAGTTGCTAAGATGACCATGGTGAGAACCATTCTTGCTATTGCATCCTATAAATCTTGGCCTTTACATCAAATGGATGTAAAAAATGCCTTCTTGAATGGGGACCTTAAGGAAGAGATTTACATGATACTTCTACTTGATATGTCCATGACAACTTCTCATGAAATTTGCAAGCTAAGACGCTCTTTGTATGGGTTGAAGCAAGCACCTAGAGCTTGGTTTGAGAAGTTTTGCAGCACACTTCTCACCTTCTCTTTCACACAAAGTAAATATGATCCATCACCTTCTTTCACGAGACATTCACTAGAATGGTCTTTCTCTTAGTCTATGTTGATGATATTATCATCACCGGTAATAACAATGGGTTGGTTACTAAGCTTCAAAATATGTTGCATAATAAATTTCAAATGAAAGATCTTGGACATCTCACATATTTTTTGGGGCTGGAAGTTCACTCTTAAGATCATGGTTTGTTCTTAAATCAACATAAATATATACAAGATCTCATTGAGCTAGCTCGCTTAAAGAATGCTACTGCTATTGATACGCCAATGGAGGTAAATGTGAAATACCGAAAAGATGAAGGTGAGCTTTTGCCTGATCCTCTTTTTTATAGGCAACTTGTTGGTAGTCTTATCTACCTAACAAATACAAGGCCCGATATCTCATATGATGTCCATATAGTTAGCAAAATTTATGCAATCACCTCAACATCTCCATCTTGCTGTACTTCATCGCATTATTTGATACTTAATTAGGTCACCTACTCGTGGATTGTTTTTTCCAACAAAATCTGCTCTTCATTGGACTGCAGATTGGGCTAGTTGCTCGGATACTAGGAAGTCTACAACAGACCGGTGTATTTTCCTTGGAGATGCCTTGATTTCTTGGAAGCGTAAGAAGCAAGACTGTGTCTCTAAATCTTCCACAGAGGTTAAGTATAGATCCATGTCTAAAGCTTGTTCTAAATTGTGTGGTTACATGGTTTTCTTTCTGAACTTGGATTTCCTCAAACTGATCCTACCCCACTTCATGGTGATAACACTAGCGCCACTCAAATAGCTACGAATCCGATATATCACGAACGCACAAAGCACATAGATGTGGACTATCATTATATTAGGGAGGCCTTTACTTGATGTGTTATCACTCTTTCTCATATTACTACTGATCTTCAAACAATTGATATCTTCACGAAAGCTTTGACACGACAACAACACAAGTTTCTTAATAGCAAATTGATGCTGATAGACTTACCCACATCAATTTGACAAGTGGGGGGGGGGGGGGGTGGGGTTCAATATATTCTTCTTTCCTTTTTTAGTTTTTTTATTAGAGTTGTATATTCCTTAATTACCTCTCTAAGTTTTCATTATTATTGCTATAATTGCTGTTGTATTCCTTCCTATAATAGGCCTAAGATTAAGGGATCTAATTATGCTTACTACATTGGACCCTAGAATTAAGAGATTATGATCCTTCTTGATGTCTATATATTGTAAATTATCTCAGTAAAATGCACATAAGAAACATTTCAGAAATTCTCTTTTTTATTTTTGTCATGAATTAAATTTTTGTTGAAGAAAGGAAGAAACTCCAAAAAAGTTGCATCCATAGTAACATAGAATTTCCACGTGAGAGGATTAAAGAATTTGTCCCCTGTTTTATTGGGAGCATAACCAACAAAGACACATTTTTCTGCCCTAGGATCTAGCTTGGACCGAGATTTTTTCGGAATGTGCACATAAGCAGTGCATCCAAATATTTTTAAAAGCAAATCTAAATTAATTATAGATCCAAGAAAAGATTTTTTAGGTACTCTAAAGGAGTACTATATTGTAAGACCTTAGAAGGTATCCTATTGATTAGGTATGATACTATTAAAACAACATCCCCCCACAAAAGATTTTTTTAGGTACTCTAAATGAGTACTAATTCTAAGACCCTAGAAGGCATTCTATTGATTAGGTATGATGTTGTTAAAACAACATCCCCCCACAAATATTTTGCAAGTTCATATGAAACATCATTGCACAAGCGACTTCCAATAAATGTTTGTTCTTACGCTCAGCAATTCCATTTTGTTCAAGGGCATCAGCACAAGAAGACTGATGCAAGATCCCTTTTTCTTCAAAAAAATCTTCCAAGCATACTACTATAATACTCTATCCCATTATCAAACCTAAAAATACTTGCTTTTGTTTGAAATTGATTTTCTATCACGTTGTAGAAATTCTGAAAAAAAAAATTCTACTTCTAACTTCTTATACATTAAGTATACCCAACATAGACAAGTTTGATCGTCTATAAAAGTTACAAACCACCTTTTACCCAAAACAGTAGTAACTCTTGAAGGTCCCTAAATATCACTATGAAACAAATGAAACAATTTTGATGGTAAATAAGGCCTTGGGACAAAAGGTTTTCTTTGACTCTTAGCAAACAAACAACTTTCACATTTTAGTTTCAAAGGGTTTACATTCTGAAACAGCAAAGGAAACAAACATTTTAGATACATAAAACTAGAACAGCCCAATCTATAATGCCAAACTATTATTGCTCATAAGCAAATACAAAAATATTACTACTAGACTCTTGAGCAATTTTAGTAGAAGGTGAGTTATCCTCAAGACAATAAAGCCCATTGATCATTCTAGCCCCACCAATCATCATCCTCAAATTCTTGTCCTGAAAAACAAAATGAGATTCACTGAAAATAACCAAACAACTAGAATCTTTTGTTAGTTTACTAATTGATAAAAGATTACAGGCTAATTTTGGAACATGAAGGAGAGATTTAAGGTTGATTTTTTTTAGATCTGTATTGAACCTTTTCCAGCAACAGAAGAGAAACCTCCATCTGCAACCTTGATCTTTTTATTTCCAAAACATGGTGTATATGATTGGAAGAATTTAAATGAATTTGTCATATGATCTAAGGCTCCAGAATCTATGATCCATGGAGCAAAAAAATTTGAGGAATTAGGTAGAAAAGAATTGAGCAGAGCCTTAGATCCAATACTTGTATGAGCCATAGAAGCATTAGGAAAGTCAGATGAGGTAGAACTGGATTTCAGTAGCATAAGAAAATGTTCCATTTGTTCTTTGGTGAAAGGGCCAGCATCAACTTCATTAGCAATAGGAACTCCTCATCCAGACTTCTCTCCTCCTTTGTTTTTTCAATTCGGAGATCTTCCATGCAGCTTCCAACACGTTTCACAAGTGTGATGAGGCTTAACACAATAAATACCAGAGCCATGGTTTTTCACTGGGTTTTCTCTTGTTCTATGCTGATAAGTTGATGTTTTAAAAGACGAAGCAACCTCTAAAGCCAAGCCTTGAACAGCAACTCCAAGACCCTTCTTTCCCAACATCACATTTCTTCTGCTCTCCTCCCTTCTAACCTCTGAAAACACCTCAACAATTGAAGGAAGAGGCTATCTCCCAATAATTTTCCCTCTAACTTTATCAAATTCAACATTCAACCCTACCAGAAATTTAAAGATTCAGTTATCTTCAACAATTTCCTTATGATGCTGGAAATCTTCTGCTGATTTCCACTCATAGATGTTGAAGAGATCCAAATCCTGTCATATTCACTTAAGCGAATTGAAATATTTTGTGACAGTCTCCTCCCCTTGATGTCGGTCTCCAATCTTGAGAGTCATCTAAAAAATTCAACACTGATTTCCCAAGTCAGAGTACATCCAATTGATGTTTTCCCATAACTCTTGTGCCATTAAATAGCACAAGTAGTTGGAACTGATATCTTCCTCCGTTGAGTTTACAAGCCACATCATTACCATGGAGTTTTCAGAGTCCCATGTTGCATAAGTAGGATCCATGCTTGCTGGAGCCTTTGTTTCACCAGTTACATATCCCATCTTACCACGACCTCTGATATACATCCGAACTGCTTGTGACCATCAGAGAAAATTATCTCCATTCAGCCAAATGGTAGTAATCTGAATTGAATGAGAATCAACCCCAGTTTTCAAGGATGCAATTATGTTTTTTGATGAAGAATCTAATAATATTTCGAGCATGATAATGGGATAGGGGATGATGAAAAGGGTCACAAAGAGGTAAAAAATGAAACAAGCAAGAAATCAGGAAAAAGTCGCTCTAATACCAACTTGAAAATAATGAGCAAGGGGAATACTTATTCCATTTATCAAAGAAGAATATATACAACAGGTTTCTCCTTATATTAGGAAACTGTACACAATTATATCCCTGATTCTGGGAATAAAAATCTACACCAAAACTGCTCCTCTACAGCTAATACACAAATACAGCAATAAAGAATAAATCACTACCAAATCCTCCTAATTTACACAATTTTATTACTCAATATTCTATTTCCCAAAAATACAGATTTTTTCCACAACTAAGATATATTACTGGACAAAATTCATACAACCAACAACAGCGATGCTCAAGCCTTATTCTATTATGTAGGGTCAACTAGGAAACCTTAGATACAAGTCATGAGATCTTTTCCAATGCATACACTAAGAGGCTCTACATTTACACAGGTAAAAAGCCATTGATGTGCTAATCTAGCCACCATTTATGAGCATCTTTCACTCCCAACCATTTTTCACATTGACAGGAAAAAGCTACTGAAGCCTTGAAACATTCAAACAATGAAGCAAAAGATTATTAACCTTAACATCATTATCCACCATGAACAGCAAGGTTTTCCTATGCACCTCACTGATTTTTTTTCCCCCAGTATGATTACTACTTACTACGGCAACGAAGAATCAAATTATCACTATATTTATTCATTTTTCTACTTCTTCTTCCAAGTGCGGGATAACCCCAAGGGGTTGCAGGTTTTTTTCTACCAATTG